>CAUZXS010002670.1:40000-135000 GCA_963585895.1 Sepioteuthis lessoniana
CTAGCCCTAGGTTTTCCAAACTACATCCCAAGCCAAAACAGAGCTGATGTAAATAATTTCTTGCGATTCGGCCAACACTGGTACGTCTGTGAGTAGAGATCTTATGAATTCGTCCTTGTTTCTCCAGCAATAGACCTGCATGTCTTGTTTGTCTTATTCAGATAGTTTTTGAGTGTTGCGTTCTGGTTAGTGAACGCTTGTAATATTAAATAAAGGACAAACCACGATATGAGAGGAAATAGAGATATATTCTTAGGAAAAAGTATATACAATAGAGAGATTATTTGTAGACAAGAACACAGGATTAGTGAACGCTTGTAATATTAAATAAAGGACAAACCACGATATGAGAGGAAATAGAGATATATTCTTAGGAAAAAGTATATACAATAGAGAGACTATTTGTAGACAAGAACATAGGATTAGTGAACGCTTGTAATATTAAATAAAGGACAAACCACGATATGAGAGGAAATAGAGATATATTCTCCGGAAAACGTATATACAATAGAGAGACTATTAGTAGACAAGAAGATAGGATTAGTGAATGCAGAATAAAGATATAGTCCAACGATAGTATTGGCTTCCGTTATTACGGTAGCAAGTAAGGTGATCTAGTGTGATCTCCAGTCTCCAACGCTCTAATACTATTCCTATAAGAAGCTGCTCTTCACCTTCTAGTCTGCCCTGGTAATAGTAGCTACTGCTATATATGGCAGATGGACTAGTTCATTGTGTGGAAAAAGGTGGGTGATACCCAACATTGAGAAACTGGAGTAAAGCAGTTGATCCTAATTTCTCTAATCTCTCATTCTATCAGTAATTGCTTACTTTATAAAAATAATTTTATCACTTTTTTTCGTGGAGTGCTCTTCAATTTCTATATCACACTTCGGTTTCCATGTCTGGACATTAGAGCCCAGGCCTGAGTAAAATCTCCGTTAAGAAAAATGGTTTTCTTTTAGGTTTATCACTCACTGTATTTACTCAAGGGAAAAAGATAAACCTTCTTTTTCCTGCTACCTCATCATCGTCATGTCGTGCCGCTAGCACAGATATCCCCGACCCTCTCTTACCACTTCTCCCTATCTTTCATCGCCTCTAGTAGATCTTCTGGGCTACATCTTGTATCCTCACATAGCTGCTGAATGTATGTTCGAGCTGGTCGTCCTGCTGTTGTTCGGCCATATGAGGGGGTCCATAGGAGTACATCACTTATGAGCTCGTCCCTGATTCTCCAGCAGTGTCCTGCATGTCTGGTTCGTCTAGCTTGGATAGTTTTCGTGATGGGAGGCTGGTGGCCGTATAGTTGGTGACTCGTGGGGTGTTGCCGCCAGGACTTGTTCAATATTGCTCGCAACATTCTTGTGTAATTGCTGTCTAGCTTCTTCTCCAGCCGTTTAGTTAGCGTCCAAGTAGTGCATCTATACAGCAGTATCCACACGACTATTGCCTGGAAGAAACTGCATTTCCTTTTATCGGTCAGGTCTGATTTTCATATGATCGATATATCCTGGTATATATGAAACAGACTCACTGCTGAGTTCTACTATGATGGACTTGGTATTAAATAACCTACGAAGATTGTTATGCCATTAAGTAAAGAAACAGAAACCTCGTCACTTCATTAAATTGGTGTCTATATTGTATCCCCTGTCAAGAATATAAATCTTGGAATACTTACGAGAAAGTTGTCGAGAAGAACGAAGCTTGATGGCTCAAATGATTTATAGAAAATTATTATGAATGAGGTGATTTTTGAATCAGGGTTGCCAACCTGAAAAAGCCATGGTACTTTCTAATTCCTTCCTGAATAAACGCTCTTTAATTGTCCCAGAAGTATATAACTGTGGTACTACGGTCTGCTTGCTACTTGATCTGAATCCTTGTGACTATTTCCTGTTTCAAAAGGAGGCGCTTTTAGAGTAACGTTTATCATCGTTGAAAATGGAATTGGTATCCCCATTTAAAATCATGGATGAGGGTGTTTATATTTCACCTCATGATTATTGTCTTGGTAAAGAAATGAATCTATCTGTTCTCCCATACTCCATCTATGAGTAAGTACTAGGGCAGATGACGGTCTTTATACTTAGTGAGGCAATCAGTAAAGATGGAATATGATTTCAGATCAAATGAATTAAAGTGTGGTGATAATTTTTAGAGATTTAACGAAAACAAAACCTCCATGTGTGTGTGTGTGTATGTGTGTGTGAAAAGTTTGGAGTAATTCAGATATATACTTCTCCTAAACAGGTTTCAATTTAGAGATATACTTCTTCTAAACAGGTTTCAATTGAGAAATATACTTCTTCTAAACAGGTTTTGATTTAGAGATATACTTCTAAACAAGTTTCAATTCAGTGATATACTTCTCTCAAACAGGTTTCAATTTTGAGATATATTTCTTCTAAACAGGTTTCAATTTAGAGATATACTTCTTCTAAACAGGTTTCAGTTTAGAGATAAACTTCTTCTAAACAGGTTTTGTCATATTTTGACCCCTCGCCCCGGCCCAAAAATACTATTCCAAGGTAATACACCGGAAGGAAGTGACACATTCCAACGGCCAGTAATCGAAAGAGATCGGGTGGGCGAATTAAGGCTTATGATATGGGAAAAGGTGAAGGTCCCATTCTGCCATTACAGTCATGCACCGGAAGAGAGTAACCTCTGAACTGCATGACAGTTATTTCCGCTTGATGACGATTAAACATTCGATTTCAAAGATCCAATAGGCGATCGTGTGGGCGTTGAGTTATTATTTAACTCAGTTGAGTTTAGGTCCCAGAGCAGTTGTCAGTAGAAGTCCAGACAGTAGAGACCAGATGTGGTAAGGAAGGCCACACCCGACTGAGGGGATTCTCGGAAACCCCCGATGCAGTTGCCAGTATAATTCCAGACAGATAGAGACAAGATGTGGTAGGGAAAGCCACAACCAACCGAGGGGGCCCTCGGAAAGCCCCGATGGAGTAGACCCCAACATCAGGAGAACAAGAACGACACAACGTGACGGTCATAACAGTGGGGTCAAAATATGAAGTTTATGTTCGGTCTCCAGCATCCTCTCACATGCTAACCTTTCGAACCCTTGCAATAAAGTGAGAGGTGAATATTTTTCTAAAGAAGTCTTCATGCGTCTTCCTTCCTGCATCTTAATTCTTCTTGCGTATTTATCATGCGTCGTTTATTCATGCGTCTGTCTTTGATGTTGTGTCGTTGTGATGCTGAATGATGATGTAGATGTCTATATAACAGTTTCAGTTTAGAGATATACTTCTTCTAAACAGATTTCAGTTTAGAGATATACTTCTTCTAAATAGGTTTCAATTGAGAAATATACTTTTTTAAACAGGTTTTGATTTAGAGATATACTTCTAAACAGGTTTCAGTTTAGAGATATACTTCTTCTAAACAGGTTTCAGTTTAGAGATATACTTCTTCTGAACAGGTTTCAATTTAGAGATATACTTCTTCTAAACAGGTTTTGATTTAGAGATATACTTCTTCTAAACAGGTTTTGATTTAGAGATATACTTCTTCTAAACAGGTTTCAGTTTAGAGATATACTTCTTCTAAACAGGTTTCAATTGAGAAATATACTTCTTCTAAACAGGTTTTAATTTAGAGATATACTTCTTCTATACAGGTTTCAGTTTACAGATATCATCATCATCATCATATCGCGCTGGTAGCACGGATATCCTTGACCCTCTCTCGCCACTCCTCCCTATCATTCATCGCTTTAGGTGGGTCTTCAGGACAACATCCCGTATCCTCACATAGCTGCTGAATGTATGTTCGTGCTGGTCGTCTTGCTTTTGCACGGCCATGTGTGGGGGTCCATAAGAGTACATCTCTTATGAGTTCGTCCCTGCTTCTCCAGCAGTGTCCTGCATGTCTGGTTCGTCTAACTTGAATAGTTTTCGTGATGGGGGCAGGTGGCCGTACAGTTGGTGTCTTGTGGGGTGTTGCCGCCAGGATTTGTTTAAGATTGCACGTAGCATTCTTGTGTAATTGCCGTCTAGCTTCTTCTCCAGCCGTTTTGTTAGCGTCCATGTAGTTCAGACATATAGCAGTATCGATGTGACCGCTGCCTGGAAGAAACTGCGTTTCATTTTATCGGTTAGGTCTGATTTCCATATAATCGATAGCCTATTGATAGCTGTCCATCCTTTCGCTAACCTCGTTTCGATATCCTTTTCGGTTGATTCGACGCTGCTTCCTAGGTAAGTGAATTTGTCAACTAGTTTAAGAGGGGTTCCTTCTAGAGTTGAGATGTCCCCCGTTTGGTTATAGCACATGTATTCCGTTTTGTGTGGATTAACATAGAGGCCTATGCTTGCTGCTGCTCGTTCCAAACTATGCAGTAGTGTTTCGGCTTGGTCAGGTGTATTTGCCAGTATCGCTTATGTCATCGGCGTAGTCGGCGTCGGTAATTGTTGTTGCGTGGTACCTTTTGCTTCTTTTCTTCGTCAGTTCGAAGCCATTCTCTTTGATTTTGTCAATCGATGTTCTAAGTACGTAGTCTAGACAAATGGTAAAGAGGTACGGAGCCAGCGTGTCTCCTTGTAGTACTCCTGCTACAATGTCGAAGTATTCTGTGTCTCCATCTGGTGATCGTACTTTTACTTTCGTGTTTCTATAGAGAATCGTTATTGCCGCTACGGTTTCTTTAGGCATGCCGTACGCTAGTAGGATTTGTTCCATCTTTCCTCTGTGAATAGAATCGAAAGCCTTGGTAAAGTCAACAAATATTAATGTCGCTTGTAAGTTTTTTGCCCGTACACCTTCAAGGATTCTACGGATGGTTAATATTTGTGAGGTCGTGGATCTATTTCTTCGGAAAAAAACCCAAAATGGCTTACAGATATACTTCTTCTAAACAGGTTTCAGTTTAGAGATATAATTCTTCTAAACAGGTTTCAATTTAGAGATATATTTCTTCTAAACAGGTTTCAATTTAGAGATATACTTCTTCTAAACAGGTTACATAACCAACTTTCAATGATCCCTGTCTTACATTTCGGTAATGTAGTCACACGTTTCTGGATGACCGGGATCTCTACAAATCTTTGACTTTTCTGAGAAAATTTGGAAGTTGGCGAAAATCAAGGTCCCAAGTTTGAAGGGATGTCTAAGTCTGGTGAATAAGATGAATGATTCATTTTTGTGTGACACAATGTTGGGCATTCGCTGTGTGTGTGGGGGGGTGCCAGTCAGAGAATCTCTTTGTCTATTTTGGCGCGAAACCCATACAAAAGACCTGCGTGCGATATCTTTCACTAGACTGGAAAGACGCGGGAAGGAATGTCCTAGAGATGAGTCGGCAGAAGAGAAGAGAAGGAGACAGTCAGCAGAAGGGAGCAGGAGAGACGAGTCGACAGAACGAGACAGTCTACAGAGATAAAAGCAGGTTAGGAAAGATAAGCCAGCACTGCTAGTGGCTTTGTGAGAGTTTTCGCTCGAGTACACGCTCACGTTAGCTCACAGAATGCACAAAAAATTGTCACAGACTCCTAACTCTTGCGCTTGGAGCTGACCCAAGTCCATGTTTGTTCGTTTGTTCTTTTCTTACACCCTCTCGGTTGTACTTGGCGTATCTGTAAAGGAATGTGAAATACCCCGGGCCAGAGATGAGAAAAACCACTAGATGTGTCACTGTCCGTGAGTGGTTTAAGGAGGTTAAGATAGTGGGGTCGGTCGGCGGGTATTGGCTCATTTGTATTAAATTTCTTTGACAGGAAACATGGAACTCCTAATATACCATCTTCACGTAAGAGGATCTACTACTCAAGCAAAAGTTAGTCTTTTTTTCCGAACAGATTCTCATAAGACTTTAATCACGCGACCTTTGTCTAAGACAAATAGACTGAGGGACGGGGATAATGTGTTTGTATGCATGTGTATGTGTCTGTGTTTGTGGGAAATAAATTTTGGAGCAAAAGCCTGTAAACATATTTACCAACCCCTCCGCTCGGGTAGGATATGACACAAGGTCAGTTTTTAAGCGGAGTTTAACAGGTTTGAATTCAGAGTTTTTCCTTCTCCTAGACTAGTTGCCTTACCAATGCTGAAGAACCTAGTCTGTCCTACTATTTACCCATAGATGGAGGGAGAATAATTGCAAAAGACTGTAATGAAATAAAAATACTTGACACACTCTATGGTAGTGCTTTTGAGATAAATGGATATCGTCGGAGTTAAGAACATTGGCAACTCGAGTTCGAACCCTGAACGTAGCTATTTGCATTTCACATAGCGCTAATCCTCTTGGGAAAGGTATGACGACAACTATTCTCCCACCATCCATGTGTTCATAGTATGGCTAACTGAACTCTTCAACTTAGGTATGGCAACCAGTCTAGGAAAAGGAAAACGCTGAAGTCAAGCCTCTTAAATTCAGGTTAAAATTTGACCTAGTATTACATACTTTGTAGGGTTAAATACATATTTGCTTTACCCTTATATATATATAAATATATGTTTTGGCTGCATTTCTTCGCTAATACAAATTTCATTAAACATATTAGACATTTTCTGTCTACATATTTTCTTCTGGATCATTCGTATTCCCATATTACTTTTATCGTATTCGGCGGGAATTGATTTATGTATTGTCCATAGTTGTATGTATCCCTAGTACTTTCTGCCCGATTTTGGGCCATCATCAGGGGAGGATCTATTACAAATGTGATGTAACTTTTGTTTTTGCATATTACTACTATGTAAGAGCATCTTTACCATTTATAGAAACCCATTTAAAATCAAACTCTATAATCTTCAACAACTAACATGGCGTTCTAACACCAGACGTGACACCATGTTTACAACGTTAAAAAAATTTTGAAACCCCAACACCGTGTTAATTCATAAAAAGAAGTCTCTGGCGATGAAGTTTTTCTTTGAAATTATTTAGACTCAAATACTTATTATTTCGCATTGCAATAACCCTCTGAATTAATTCAATACAATAAAATAATACAATCTTTTATCAAAATGACTTAATTCGGCGTTAAATGACCCGAAAAGTATTATTACAGGGTAAAACGAAGCAATCAAACTAAACCAAACTCAACCCGAAGATTAGATTGTCATCATCATCATGTCGTGCCACAGGCATGGATATCACTGACCCTCTCTCGCCACTTCTCACTATCGTTCATCACCTCTGGCAGGTCTTCAGGGCTACATCCCGTATCCTCACATAGCTGTTGTATATATGTCCGAGCGTGTCGTCCTGCTTTTGCCCGGCCATATGTGGGGGTCCATAGGGGTACATCACTTATGAGCTCGTCTCTGCTTCTCCAGCAGTGTCCTGCATATGATTATATTGGTTGATAGATCTTAAAGGTTGGTCATCTAGTGTAGGTTTATTTTAGCCTAGAAATTAGGGAATCGTGTTCATTGTTTGGTCATTCAATTTATATGAAGATATATCCTTTTTTTTTCACGCGGTTGTCTCGAAAACAAATAATTTTTAAACATCTATTCGATCAATAGATAGGACCTCAACAAGTTCGACCACTCCGGGCCAGAGGGAAACTGGAGGTTATGGTAAAGATACCATACTGGTTTCTGTTTAGATAAAGTTTAGGGACATACCTAGGTCGCACCTTTTTTTTAGTGAGAGTAGTCCTATCCTACCGTTGTAGATACAGTCTGCGTATATATATATATATATATATATATAACTTGCACAAGCTAATCCGACTTGCAATAAACAGACAGCAAAGACCTATTTAAAAAATCCGCTGTAGGTTTTGCAGTGAGTTTATTGCTAGTGCGAGTAACTTTTGCGCATTTATTAATATATATATATATATATATATATATTTGTGTATGTGTGTGTGTGTGTTCCAAGCAACATTTCTGAAGTTTTGTGGGAGACAATCGTCGGGCGAATAGATGGTAAAATTGGTTGTTCGGGTGTATTTGGTAATTTTGTTTTTGATAACATCATTCTTTTTTTTTTTTTACAAGCGCTGCCGTTTTTGTCTCTGGGCGGGCTTGTTTGAAAAAGGTCGATTCTCGAAGCTTATCTTTGGGAGAAATGACTCGGAGAAAATTTAACCCAAATATCACCAAGTCATAAACAAGGTCATGGGAGGACCGTTTCTTAATTTTGTTATAACATGACTCCCGCATCAGCGTCGTTTCGGAAATTTCTTTTCACATCAAGTTGTTCAAATTTGCATTTTGTTGAGAGGAAGACTGGCTCGTATATAATTATAGTTGATATCATATATATATATATATATCATCATCACATCGCGCTGGTAGCACGGATATCCCTGACCCTCTCTCGCCACTCCTCCCTATCGTTCATCGCCCTAGGTAGGTCTTCAGGACAACAGCCTGTATCCTCACATAGCTGCTGAATGTACGTTCGAGCTGGTCGTCCTGATTTTGCGCGGCCATGTGTGGGGATCCATAAGAGTACATCTCTTATGAGTTCATCTCTGCTTCTCCAGTAGTGTCCTGCATTTATTTATTTATTTATTTATTTATTTATTTACCAACCTCTCCTCATGTGAAGCTTATGATACAAAGCGAATTCTATTAGCAAAAGTTTACCAGTTTTATCTCTCTCTCTCTCTCACTCTCTCTCTTTATATATATATATATATATATATCTACCTATATATATATATATATATATATCTACCTATATATATATATATATATATATATATATATATATACACGCCTTAGTCTGAAACAAAACTAGTGTATAAAAATCGGCCTCTCTGCACTGACACATAGTCTATAAGAGTACTTACATACCATTCAGCAAAGGTTGGTGCCAAATATATCTATGAAAAGACATCAGACTGTGTGACAATGTTCTATATTTTAGAGACATGGAGCAATTTCCTCATATGGAAAAGAAAATCGTTTTCTATTATTGTTTTTTTTTTAATAAAGTAATATTTTCGGACTTACTTTTGGTCCAATAAATGTGTCTGTATTATTCTTTTCATACAGAAGTGGTTTAATTTAAAAATCCAGATTTTCTTTTTCATAAGAAAAATACGTTCGACATTTTGACTAATGTGACCTTCGTAATGAAGGCTATTGTAAATATGAGCTGCGTAACAGGCCATTTTGATTTCAGTCTAACAAAAACTATGAAGTCAGACATTTACGTATGAGAAGCAACTATATGCATGCACAAAGCAGTCGTTTCCTTACTGATGGTAATGTATAAAACAGTAACAGCTATCAATCTATCTATATTTCTAAACAATCTGAAGTTGAGGCTCCAGTCCTTGAGCTTTAGAGAATGGGAAGTAACCCTTCATCGTTATTACTCATTGTTCCACCTTGATCCAATGTGAAAATACCTGTTAGGGAGCGACTAATGGGTCGAATAGAACAAGTATCGTAGGTAGGACACCAAACTGAATCTAATGGTTAGGTTCCAGTCCTGGAGCTTTAGGGAATGTGAAATAACCCATTATTGTTATTACTCCTTGTTCCAACTTGATCCAATGTGAAAGTACCTGTTAGGGACCCACTTTTGGGTCGAACAGAACTAGTGCCCTAGGAAGGACACGGAAATGGATCTAATGGTTAGGTTCCAGTCCTGTAGCTTTAGGGAATGTGAAGTAACCCTAAATTGCCATTAATCTTTGTTCCACATTGATCCTGTGTAGCAGTACCTGTTAGGGACCGACTTATGGATCGAATAGAACTAGAATCCTTGGTAGGACACCAAACTGAATTTAATAGTGAGTCTCAAGTCCTGTAGCTTTAGGGAATGTGAAGTAACCCTTCATCGTTATTACTCCTTGTTCCACCTTAATCCAATGTGAAAGTACCTGTTAGGGACCGACTTATGGGTCGAATAGAACTAGTATCCTTGGTAGGACACCAAACTGAATCTAATGGTGGGACTCCAGTCCTGGAGCTTTAGGGAATGTGAAGTAACCCTTTATTGCCGTTACTATTTGGTCCTCACTGGTCTAAGTATTTATACCTGTTTGGGTTAAATAGAACTAGTACCCGGAGCATGTCAATTACCTGCTTCTAATGTTGAGGCTTCAAACCAGTGGCTAAGGGCAGTGTAGGGTAACCCTTTTATTGACATTCGATGGTCTACTCTGAAGCGAGCTAGTAGTAACTCTTATGATCACATCTATTGGTAAAAAAAATAACTCTTTATTCCTTCACAGTACTTGAGACCATTCAATTGCATACAGAAAAATAATTCGAACTGGATAGCAATACTTGGAAACATTCAACTTTGTGCAAATAGAATTATTTGAGTGAGATAGAAACTTTAAACAATTTAATTGAATGCAAACAATAAATTGCAAAACTTTAAAATATTTAACCGTGTGCAAACATATGAGCTCTGGCTCAATGAAAAATGTGACCGAGAAAATATCCATTTACAAACGGCATGATGTACATTGGGATGTATATAAAATGCTTACACCAATCTTTATTCGGAGGACTGGTTTGTTTGTTTAATGGCATATCAACCTTCGTGGGTTATCTAATGCCAAAGCCATCCTTCTAGAAGAGCAGTTGTGATGTTATTTAACACATGGCTCGTAGAATAAGGGAATTCATAGCTTTCCCAACAGTATTTGTCCGGAAGTGAATATAATAGCACGACCTAAGTTCCAATTCGCTTACCACGATTCAGCAGTTCAACGTTTTAATCAATAAACCAAAAGAACACCCAATTGACGCTAACATGGTAGATTTTGACATTGTACAGGGTGGAACGATAGAATTATCGCCCTAGAAAAGATGATTTCATTTCCGTTTAATGAAAACCGGTTTTCTTTTTTTGTTGCAGACCATCTACTAGTTGGCCAGTTGTGTACAAATCCCAAGAGCGACAGGAGCCTTCTACAGGGTGGAACGATAGAATTATCGCCCTAGAAAAGATGATTCCATTTCCGTTTAATGAAAACCGGTTTTCTTTTTTTGTTGCAGACCATCTACTAGTTGGCCAGTTGTGTACAAATCCCAAGAGCGATAGGAGCCTTCTACAGGGTGGAACGATAGAATTATCGCCCTAGAAAAGATGATTCCATTTCCGTTTAATGAAAACCGGTTTTCTTTTTTTTGTTGCAGACCATCTACAAGTTGGCCAGTTGTGTACAAATCCTAAGAGCGATAGGACCCTTCTATCATGTCTGAAAGTGACACAATGTTCAACGAGCGAGATCGGAGATGCGCCGCTGTAAAACCCATGCTCTCTACCGATCCAAGTTATGACAACAGGACCATTGCCAGCACCCTCAAAATGCAAATCTGGATCGCCATGAATAACAGGGACGTGCCCAGGGTGATGAAAAAGTTTCCGGCTACGGTTTTGGTCTTTGGTGTGGTTTTAAGTGAGGGCCACATCATGCCACCTCACATCTTCGAAGTTGACTTGAAATTCAACACCAAAGTGTACCTGGATGTACTGAAGAGTGTGGTCGTCCCCTGGTCCAATCAGGTGGCCGGTGGCAGACCGCGGGTGTGGTAGCAGGACTCGGCGCCGGCCCACAAGTCCAAAGAAACCCAAACTTGGTTTCAGAAGGAGCGCTACGACTTTGTACCATTCTCTCACTGGCCCCCTCCTCTCCCGACCTGAACCCGCTGGAGTACTTCGTTTGGTCATATGTCGAGAACATCACCAACATGACCTCACACAACACCAAAGCCAGCCTGATCGCCGCCATCTGCCGAGTATTTGCTGAGCTCCCGCCGGCGCTTTTGGAAAGGGCATACTCCCAGTTCCGGATCCGTATCGAAGCGGTGATTGAGGCTGAAGGTGGCAACATTTAATAGATGTCATCTCTACTACATAATCAATTTACCTGAATTGAATTTTTCAATAAAAGTTTTAAAATAAAGCTGCGGTGTTGTTTTCTTTAGGACGACAATTCTAGCGTCCCACCCTTTAGTAAGTCAGTTCAATCTACAATTGCGCTGTTACATTTATTCTTCGGACTAATTCCCTTAGGAAACTTATGAAGCTTCTTATCCACCCAACTATTGGTTAAGTTATGTCACTAAATTACTTCTTCAAAGATGACTTTGGTATTTAATATCCCACAAAGATTGGTATGCATTTAAATAGATAAACCAAAAAAAAACAAAATCTAGTATTTATATTGGGTGTCTGAAAATAGATTACAACCCATTAATATGATAATAATTTGAGACGAGCGCAGTAGCGGTCGTTTGGAACATGTCCTGTAAAAAATGCATCATTTGAACGAGAAGCATTCAATAAATGATTTTTTTAAAAAATATTATAACTTCTTCAATGACATGCAGTCTTTTATTGATTTTCTTGTCTCATTATTAATGGGTTGCATCTATTTTGAAACAGTTTTGAATGATTCAGTCTCAAAACGACGCCAAATATTTTTCCTCTCTTATCGAAGGCATTGTGATCACAGACTAATAGTTGTTATAGTATACTATTTTGAATATAGTATACTTTCTGAAACAAACAAAAAAAATATACAACATTAATATTAGAGTTATTAGCAGTCACATAAGTTTGATGTATATTAAGACATCCTGTAAGTCTGACTCTTAGAGTTGTCTAGCGTTTAATAAAACTATAAACTATAAAGCTATTTCTCGTAACATTTATATATATATGTATATACATATATATATAGAGAGAGAGATAAAAAACATAAAGAGACATGGACAGAAGGAAAGAGAGAAATAGAAAGAGAAGGGAGATGACAACTGTGTGTGGTTAGCTATGTTTACAAATAAAGTGTGCTGAAAAAATATCTTACGATTTTTCTGTTTGTGTGTGTTGATTGTCGTCAATGGTACACCTTCCCCATGCCAATATGAGATGAACAATCTATATCTTCTTGTTATACGTGTTGCTTTCAATAAGTTTCCAGACTTTTTTACAGGCATTTAAAATTGTCATAGACACTTGAAAATTTAGTATGTTATTGCGACACATCTTATGAGATGATTGACCAATTTTTGTGATTTCACATACAAATGAATAGCTACAGCAGCTACTGGAATACACCGTACGAAAACCTGATTGTCACAGCTGGTGAATTTCAAAAATGCAATCTGGACGTGAGGACACTTTAGAAGAACGATATGCAATAAAATTATGTTTTAAACTTGGAAAAAATGCCACAGAAACCTATGGAATGCTTCAGACTGCTTTTCGACCTTCTTGCATGAATCAAACATCAGTTTTTGAGTGGCATAAGAGATTCAAGGAAGGCAGGGAGTCTGTGAATGATGATGAGAGGTGTGGGAGGAGTAAGGAAGTCAGCACACACGAGTTGATTAGCCCGATGGTTAGGGTTAGGATTACTATGTTGAAGTTTTAAGGGAGTTCAGGAAGAGATTCCGTCGGAAGAGGTCAGCACTCTTCAAATCAGGTCAGTGGCATTTCCACCTGGACAATACACCAGTCAACAACTCCATCCTTGTCACAGACTATTTGACCCAGATGACATCAAAACAGCACCTCACCCTCCCTATAGCTTGCTCCCTGTGACTTTTGGTTATTCCCTAAGCTCAGAGGCTGTCGTTATGAGACAATTGAGGAGATAAAAGAGGCTGTGACGAAGGTCATTGACAAGCTTTCACAAGAGGAGTTCCATGGGGCCTTCCAGAAGTTGTTGGAACGTTACAACGGTCGCATATAAGACGGAAGAGATTACTTTGAAGTGGACTAGAGTTTCATGTGTGTACTATCAATAAAAGTGCCCATACGAGAAAAGTCTGGAAACTTATTTAATGATCCTCATATAATCACAATGATCTCAAAAACAACAATAATAATACAAATACAGGCGGTACGAATGAGTTTATTTATTTCTAACTTCACGAGGAGAGAGACACAAAACATAAAAGCCTAAGCTAACCCCACTATGCTGCCCCCCCACACCCACATGCGTGGTGCATCTTGTGGTTTTTAAATCTTAATTCATCTTTGCCGGTCGAGACCGCAAAAATATGATCTAATCTAATTAGATCCAAAAACCTCAACCGCTACCTTCAACGGTCGACCTCAACTCAATTGTCTTTTCAAAATCCTCAAATTCTCAGGACATCTCTTGCGGGCATGAGGTCATTCACACACTCAATTCACTCCAACGACCGTCCGGTCCCATTTTCTTTCTGGGGGGTTATTATGATAGAAGATGATTGTCATATCCTTTCCGCGCGGGCGTAAGACTAAATCATCTGACTATGCACCTGGTCTGAGAGCCCCTAGTAGTTCCAAGCCTTACCAAACTAAATGATAAAATATAATTAACGAAAAATGTTTAATATAAAAAATCGTTGCCTTAATTGTATAATATTCTTATGCTCTTTGACTAAACAAATTACCTCGTGTACTCCAGTGCATATTAATAGTGTGTCATCTTAATTTCGTCTTTCCCACCAATATGATTTGTCAAATCTAACTCATCTCACGTTAGTATTCGAAACAGAAGTTCTCATCTTTTGTGTAAATTAATTGCTGATAAACTCAGTCAGCTCTCCCCCAGAGTAGGTATTTGTTGTGTTCTGGTTAGTGAACGCAAGTAGTAGTAATAACAAGACAAACCACGATAGGTGAGAAAAATAGTTATATTTACAGGAAAGAGTATTTACAAGAGAGAGACTGTTAGTAGTAAGAACATAGGATTAGTGATAGAGTAATGATATACTTCAACAATAGGAACGGCTCTTCTGGTCTGACTCGCAGGCTTATTTTATTTCTTTGTAAATAAATACAAAGAAGGCACAAGGCCTTAAGGTTTTTGGGGAGGGGAAGGAAGCGGTCTTGCTTTTCTATGTATTCTAAAGGGAGCCTAGCTAGCCCCATTCGCCGACCCATTCAACAGTACAATATATAACCATTCATCCTTCATCATGTGCGCAGCAGATACCAAAATACCACATTTGCTCTATGATAAAGCCTACTTAAAACCCGTAAGTGGTATATGATTTTTATTTACAAAATATGATTTATGTACAGTGAAGTGATGGGAATGGGAGGAAAAAAACCCCGAAAAATATATATACAAGAAAGAAAACAAGGAAAAATTCCCCATTTGGTTTCCCTCCCATCCCCCCGTCTATAAGATTTGGAGGCCGACTGTTTTCCGGGTCGAAAGAAGCCGGAAACAAGCCGGACCTACCCTAGGTGGGGTGGGAATCCTAATCTACAGAGATAAAAGAAATAATGGGTCGGGCGCGGTATGGGTCGATAGAAGCAGATAATATGATTTTTTACATATGAATGTTCAAGATCTTCAATAAAAGCGGGCTGGGATTCGGGTTGAGGTACCTAACTCACAGGCTTATTCCCAGATTGATCTCCGCTACTGCCATATATGGCAGATGGAAGAGCTCATTATGCTGAAAAGTTAGGTGATACCCAACAGTATTTGAAACATGATGATTGAAATTTCATCAACTTTTTTATTAGGATTTTTTTTAACTATCTAGAATTGAAGCGAGGAGTCCCCATGGTGTTATGACTAACGAACTGGACTGCAAACTCGAATTTTCTTCCTACAACCAAGTTTCTCTCCAGAGAAGTGTAGAACGTTCTTTAGTAGTTCAGTCAATTTCACTTTAAGATTAAACGCTGATAATTCAATGATATAAGAATTTAGTTAACATATGAGATGACAAAGCCTTGCTCTGTCGGTTACGAGGATAGAATCTCCATGAAATTCATACGCAAAGTCAGTGTATAACGTCTTAATAACGAAGTATGTATATATATATATATATATATATATATATATATATATATATGCTTCCCCTCAGGATTGAATACTTAGTTGAAGAAATTAACGGTTGTCATTCATGTAATGCAAACCTCTTCTAACGAATTGAACACTTCGGTCTCCGATAAAGTAAAATATAAACAAATATGAAGTTAATAAATATACGTTAAATTCCCTAGCTTGCATTAGGGCAGCTGTTGGCTATGGGAATTTGTTATCAGGCTGACGTGACAATCTTGAAACATATCACGTATCTAGCCACATAGATGCGTTGTGATACAGCGAAGCAGTCTGTCTGTTGATGACAATATATATATATATATATATATATATATATATATATATATATATATGTGTGTGTGTGTGTGTGCATTTATGTCTGTGGTATTGACCAGAAGATCCCTTTTTGGCATGCCACCTAAGTTGCATTAACGTTGACGTCTTAGCAAAAATGCTGCCTAAGTAGCGCGGGTGGCATAACAAGATACACAAACTTTTTCTAAAGTAAACAAATCTGAGGTATTTCTTCGGGGAGGTGTTGCGTAAATAGCGTAGGCAGCATGCATGGTATGCTAGACGGGAGGCGTATCGACGTTCATCACGTAGGCAGGATCTGTGACCACAATGATTGCGTAGGTGTCCATATAGACTTATCAGACAGGGAAGATTTAGACACAAAAGCATGAAGCAAAAAAAAACAGAGTTTTCACAAAAAAAAGCACTGTCATCCCCGTATGTATGCATTTTAGCCATCTACGATTCTGTCTTAGTCTACTCATTCAGACATTTCCTTTGCCGTATAAAATATATATATATGCGTGTGAATGTGTGTATGTATGTGTGAAAAGAGGTAGTCTGTGTGATATAGTGTCAAACGAGCTAGACAATATCATAGATAACGAATTCAAATCACAGACACACACACACACACACACACACACATATATATATATATATATATAATACGTATGTATACTGAGGTACCTGTGGTATAATGGTTATCGTCGTGCCTGTGATGTAATGGGTATCGTCGTAGAAAATGGACACAGCGACACGAAAGAGGACATGAAAGAGGCTGTGACGAAGATCATTGACACGCTCACACAAGAGGACTTTCATGGGGCCTTCCGGAAGTTGTTGGAACGGTACAACGAGTGCATTGCATCCGGAGGAGATTACTTCGAAGGGGACTAGAGTTTCATGTGTGTACTATCAATAAAAGAACCCATACGAAGAAAGTCTGGAAACTTATTTAATGATGCTCGTATTTCCTTTCAATGTTAGAGTGTAACGTAATGGCCAAGGGATTTCGGTTCAGGCCTTTGAGTTTAGTTAGGCTGAAAACTTTTCGGCTCAGCATATGGGTTAGTTAGGTGCAAACCTTGATGTAGTTGGGAACGTGCGTGCGGGGCGGACGTGCCACTCCGAGATGTCACAATAGCCGGAGATGACGGAACGGGGTGACAGGTTGCGGGTGACGTCATGCACCGGAAGCGCGCGGAGGTTTGTGGGAGAATTGAAAGAAAGAAGAGTTGAGACTAGATACTGGACGAAGACGGTCGACTTTTGGGGCTCACAAACGCGAGGCGAATTTGCACGCCATGTGTGCCACACGAGATGGGGACCAGATGAATAAGACAGCGTAGTAAGACTGTGTCTCTCCTCCTTATGTCAAAACCTTTAACTCAAAGTTAATAAAAAGGTTTCGTACCTGAACAAGAAGTCGTTACCTGTTTTAGAATTTCGAGATTCCTATGTTTTTTATATGTTCTATCGTTATGAACATTATATGTCTATTTCGCACATGGCCGTATCTAGCGTTAATTGAGAATATGGTACTAGAGGAAAGTATCTTAACCTGAATGATGCAAGTATTTCTGATTCTTTTATTTTTATAGCAAGAATTCTCTTTGGCCTGAGGACAATATCGGCTGGGGCTGTAGAATACATCAAATGCATCTCTGAAGAGGGTAAATCCCCTACCTCAAACGGGTGTCCTAGATATGATATTAAACTATCTAAGGCAAGATTCCATCCTTAGAGACTTAGGGGATATGGAGGCCCCCTTCATTGCAATCGCTCCCAGGTCAACTCAGACCTGGAGTTTTAGTACCTAATACGATCCTGTCTATTGGTCAAATAGAAGTAAACGGTGTACTTATACTAAAGTAAATTGTTTGAAATAGAAATGTTTTGACATTTAAACTGCATGCTTGTACCAAACTGAATTGCTTGAAAAAGAAGTATTTTATAAAAATGGATTTGGCATTAAATAACCTACAATGGTTGATATGCCATGAAATTGAACCGAACCAAAACTTTGGCCGTATGTAAGTCTCATCGAAGTTGAATAGATAAATGGGCATAGATATTCATTTTTATGCTGGTCTCATTTGAATCAAACTGACATTTTTTATGAGAGATAATGACAGTTCATTAGTAACAGCAGTTAAATAAAAGTTATTATATATTATTTGGTAAAAATTCCAGAGCAACGAAATCTTTAATGAAAAAAAAATATTGTACTGGAGTTATTTAACTCTTAGATATTCATATATTTCGATAGAGATACGATACTGTAATGTTTCGTTATAAATAATCCCTAATAATAACCATTTTCAAATGAACAATAAAATAGGCCGAAGGGAAGTGTCTCTCTTATCTAAGCAAACATATATAAAAGAGAAATGCTGATTTTCTCTCATTCTTTCTCTCTCTCTCTCTCTCATTCTATATATATATATATATATATTCGCATTATTCTCATGACATATATATATATTTTCATAATATATATATATATTTCATAAAATATATATAAAATATATATATTTTCATAATATATATATATATTTCATAAAAAATATATATACACACATTTTCTTTTTATATATGTATATATATATATATATACATACTCACAAATAAAAATTAACACTAATGGCGTTTTTAATATGTAAAATCTTTATAATGATTTATTTAAATCAATGGAGAATAATATCAGAATACAATTCAAGTAAAAAATAATATAATAAAGATGGATAAAAACCTACGGCTTTATGTTTCACATTGTCGATCTTCTGTCTGTCTGTCCGTCTGTTGGTCTCGCTCTCTCTATCTCTCTCTCTCTCTCACACACACACACATTTATACACACATGCACACACACACACACACACATATATATATGGTGAAAGTAGATTTTGGTAAATAAGTGGAAAAGTGCATAAACCTAACACAACGGATTTTGTAGTCATTTTTCGTTCTTTATTTACGGAAGAACTTCTTCAGACTAAATAAGTCTGAAAAAGTTCTACTTTCAATAAAGAACCAAATTTTATGACAAAACTCATTGTAAATGTTCGTTTATCGACTTTTCCACCTACGTTTATCATATATATATATTGGCATAATGGTTAGAGTGTGCGCCAATGGGCCGGGAGACCTACGTTCAATCCCAGGTCAAGTCATACCAAAGAGTCAAAACTGGTACTTGATGCCACCTTGCTTAACACTCAGCATTATAAGGTAGGGATTAAGGGGAAAGTGGGTCAATCCTGGGAAAGGAGTAGCGTCCCCCACTACATCTTCTTGTAGTAGCTATGGTCGCCAACTTTACTTTACTTACTATATATATATATATATATATATATGTATATGTGTGTGTGTGTGTGTGTGTGTGTGTGTGTGTGTGTGTGTGTGTGCGTGAATGGTTCATTCATTTCCCATGCTAGGGTATACATGAACCGTAATCAAACAACTCATGCCACACTGGCGCACACGTTTTGGGAGGCTTTAGATTCTCGAAAAATATTTTCTAATCAAGATTACAGAATCTATAATTCCTACTGTTTGATAAAAGCTGCTGCTACCAAATATAGATTAATGCCTCCACCAAATGAATTACTATAAAACATTCGCAAACAAACTTGGCTGGAATTTGACCACAGCACAACATTATCATAACTGTTATGATGCTTGCAGATGAATAGTTAAAGGGAGTAATCTCGACTTTAAGTGGCAAGTCTCTGAAATTTATGAAACGATTCACATACCTCGACAGCAGGATCTCATCGACTAAAAGAAATATTAACGTACACCTGGACTGAAATAAAGCACAGTGAGAAAACGTTAGATGGGAACCACACAAAAATGCGAGGTGCTGCCTTGAAAAATCCTGTGACACTTGGCTGATCTAAAAGATAAAAACGTATCTAGAAAAATATCAACATTTTTTTATAATATTTGTTTTTTGATTGTTCCAAATAATTTTAGATTTTAAGTCATCATCAGAAAAAAAAGAAGCTTTGAAGAAAGGATATTTTTTGAAAGTATGCTACGTGCTGTTTTGAAAAGAAAATCCTGGAAGTAACAATTTACAAAACAGCATCTGTATGGCCACTTACGTCCCATCACACAAAGTATCAAAGTAAGACGATTTAAATGTATTTGGTGCTCCGAAGGAGCAGGATGGAATGCAAGGCCGATTCTTCTAAGGATTTTAACAGGTTTTATTTCAGAGTTTTCCTTCTCTTAGAGTGGTTGCCATTGCAAGGTTAAAGAGCCTAGTCTGCCCTACTATTTACCCATATCTCGAGGGAGAATTGCTAGACGCAAGTCTGCTGTAGAAGTTACGACCAACTCATAAGTCATGTTATTCTCTATGCTCTTATACATGAACACGAAAGTTTTGGCCGACCAGCAAGAGTTTACGTACATCGGCTCCATGTGGAGGGTCGATATTGTTTAGAAGACCAACAAGGAGGGATTGCAGAGAGTACTGGATTGCCAGAGAGATTCAAAGGACTTGGCTGTGAGAATGATATAATGGTCATAATGGTTATACAGAGATAGATAGATAGATAGATAGATAGATAGATAGATAGATATGTGATTTGGGTAAGGGTGAGGTTGTTACAGTGTAGGTTGGTTGATGGGTGTGTGCGCAAAATGATTGTTTAAGAAATCTAGATGGTATTTCGTCAGGTTAAGTTGCTCTCAGCATCTACTCACTATGCGGGTTAACATTTTCTACTTCAATTATTAAAATTTCCTTTCATGAAATTCAGTTATTGTTGGCCAAGAACGTGGGCGAATACATTCGTTTTTCTCATTCCGATTCTGAAATATTGATTTTGGTAAATTTCTCTATTTCCTGACTTACATTTTCATTTTAATGTTGTTTTGTACACTTCATCTACTATACAATTAATTATATATATATATATATATATATATATATATATATATATATATATATATGAGTCATGTGCATTTTAATATGTATACGATTATAAACTCATATAATTTTAAATATGAAATCAATCATTTGAGGCGCAAACGTTTACAATTTTGTGTATGTTTTTAAATTGTGTATATTAATTAATACACGTCTATCGTGCTATTCACTTCTCTCTCTTTCTCTGACCGTGCACACATACACATACCATACCCGAATATATATATATATATATATATATATATATATATATATATATATATATATATATATATATATATATATATATATATATATGTATATATATATATGCATATTTTGTGTTAGTGTATATTTGTGTAATTATACATCAATAGCCGTTCACAATGAGCACTCAAATTGGATAATCATACCACTTGGAATTTCTCCTCGTATTATATATATATATATATATATATATATATATATATATATATATATATGTTTGAAGTAAACATACACACGTGCAAATGTATTTATCGGCATGAATGCTTATTTATATATATATATATATATATATATATATATATATAAATTCACACACATACACGCATATAGATATATACATTCGTTTTCTTCGTGAATACGAATATTTAGTGTGTTTGTGTAAACACATAAACAGGTAGAAACATTCATGTGAATATTTGTGCTCACACACACACACAGACATGTATATATATATATATATATATATATATATATATATATATATATTCAAATTTCGGCAAAAACAATCTTGTATTTTATTTGGAGGGACAATAGTATGTTTAGGGTACCAGTTTTCGCGGACTGGAATGAATATTTCCTGGAAAGTTACAAGAATTTTGTAGTTCGTCCCGTGGAGAAAAATAATTTCAGAATTTACGATTGAAATTACGGTAAAATATACTTCGTCCTTTTCTTAAAATGCAAACCAAAATTTCTTATTACATTACAATAAATAATTTGATTTTTAGAAGGAGTTTAAAATCCAAAAGTTTTTCTCCGAAAAATGTTTCTTAAAGAACAATTTTACACTGCAAAATTAAAAAAAAATTACAACAAAACAGATAACGCCTTTATAGACTCAACCGAAATTAATTGTTGATATTTTTCTCGCATATTACTTCTTACAAACGGCACAAAGTTTATAATGGTGACTTAAAATTCGATGGAAGTTAAAGGGTATTTTCTCATACAGCGTAACCCGGATATAAGATAGTTATCGGGGACCGGGAGTCTTTTATATACGGGTTTGGTATATCTTATGTATATTAACACAGGCTCAAATTTGGGACCAGAGAAAATTTCTCTTATATCTGAGTTTCTCTTATATCCGGGTATCTTATATCCGGGTTAGATTGTATATTAGAGGCGGAGTCTCATAAGGGTTAACATGCTTGATGATGTCATAGTAGTATGAAGTTCGATCTCCAGTCACAGCTATGACCTTCACAATAGGACAAATAGCTTCGGTAGATGTACAATCCCCCTTATCCTATAACAGTTCGGGGACAAATCGTACAACTACTGTTCTTCTACTGAAATGGCTTTAGCTTTAGATAATACACGAAGTTTAACATGCCATTAAACAAAAAAACTGACCTGAACCATTTGTGTAATAAAAGTGGAATTCTATGTTTAAATATAAAAAGACAACAATTGTAATTAATCACAGTGTCATTTTAAATCATTTTATCCCCCACCACTATATATATATATATATATATATATATAGTACAATTAAATGGAGACTCAAACTCGGTTAAGCCGTCATAATAAATTTATTTCGGCGGAGAATATAGTTGGTATATTCTCCGTCTCGTCGGATGACTCTTTACATGCTCTGTATTGTCCCAGAGATATGATGCGAATGAGGAGTTACAGTTCGTATTCAGAAGATAAATAGGAAAATTAAAGAAATTAAAAATAAATTAAAAATCAAAAAACAAGGATAGAGATAAGAATAAAACAAAAATAAAAAACATAAAAATAAAAAACAAAAAACCATTCGTTCCTAGGCGCGAGCAGAGGGTGTGAACATATTATATGTTAGAACGATTAAGAAACAGGAGTGGAATTAATCTACTGGTCAGTCTCTTTGATTCTATGTTCTGCCTGTGTGTTCTACTACTTGGCAGGTGTGCTATTCTAAACAGACTCAGATCGTTTAACTAATGGCTATCTCATATATAATATATATTTATTTCTGATATGTCTGCTAATCAGCCCAGCTGTTGTCATCTTAGGTGTTTCTCTAGTTTCAATTAGGATCGAGATACATGAACCAGATAAGGTGGGGACATTCATTATAGTCGTCAAGTGTATTTCTTTAAAAAAATTACCCTAAAATTGGTCAAGGGGAATAAACCACTCTAGAATCCCAGGCCTTATGTTGGATTAATCTTCCTTGTTCATCTGGCCCTTATCTACTTTTGTCTTTCCTTGTCTCGGTGATATCTGCTGTTGTGTTGGTCTCTACTATTTACTAATGTTTCTTTATTATTTAAGATAATTTAAATTTTCCTCTATGTCTACATTTAAACACAAGTTCATTTCTCTTGTTCAATAAAAGTTTTCTATTCTTGAAATTGATTATGCTAATTTTTTCGTCTAAGCATAGGTTACATCTACCGTTGAAGCTGTTGGCGGCAGATGAGTGCCTTAATATTTTCCACTTAATTTGTGGAGATAGCCCCTGATCCTTCAGGCCCCAGAAGTATTTCGATAAAGCAGTCTGGTACCTAAGTTTCGGGTTGGAAAATGAGTGTCTATGGCTGTACCATCTTTGCTTCCAGTTTCCCGCGGAGATCCCTATATAGATTCTTTCCCCGTCCCTTTGCTGTTCCATAGGAGAAATGCATGCTTGGTATACGACATTCCTCGTGGTGCAGCGTCCGCCCAAGGGGCATTCTTCCTTATTCCTACAGTTACAAGACTCCCCGTTTGGGTTCCTATCTCTCGTGGTAAGCTCATTGAGTAGCCTCCTATTATGGTTGCTTAGTATGTTGTACATGTTTTTTGTGCAGGAGTAGCTAATTTTCACTGTATTTCTGTTAAAAATCCTACTCAATGGGTTGCCTCTATTAAAATGTTTATCTAGTAGGTGTAGAAAGTGTCTACCTATGTTAATGTTTGTGAGCTTACAAAATGGCGGATTGAACCAGACTACTTTTCTATTTCTATTCTTTCCTCGTTTATTTCCGTGACTACTATTATTAACAGTCTCACCTACCTTGAGGGGTGTGTGGCCCCCACTATTATTCTTCCTAGCTCTCGAATTGAGGTCCACCGGGGTTAGGTATTCCAGTCTACCTTGGAATCCACTGTCCTTCAGGGCGTCATCATATCTACTTTTGTTTTCTTCGAACATTTTCTTACCAGAGGACAGCCTGTTAATTCTTTGGTTCACCGCATTGGGTATCTGTCTCAGTACCGATCTTGGGTGGTTTGAGGAGATATTTACGTATCTAGGGGCGGAATCGTTCTTACTAAAGGGTTTGAACGTACCATTATTTAAATTCAATGTGACGTCCAGAAAGTCTACTATTTTTAAATTTGAGGCTATTTGAATTCTAAACCCTAGTAGTTTGAAGGCCCTAATAATTTTCTTTTGTATACTAGCGGTCTTCGGACCGTTACTGTCTGGGATATAAATAATCCCGTCATCTCGGTAAAGTCCAACTTGTTGCGAGTTGACAATACGACCTAGCGTATCTAGGATATAGATCCCCACTAAGAATGGTACCCCGTGGAGTAATAGCTAGCGTGTTCAACTGAGTGATCTTAAGCTGTTCGAAATCTAGTCACGCTATTAAGTTCATTTCTTCAATAATACACTTGAAAAAGGCATGAACCCACTTATACCCTCTAGTTACGTGTTAAAAGGTCTCACTCCGGTTCTTTTACTAAGGTGACTTTGCCATTGAATTTTCCACATTGGCTTATAACCCAATATATATATATATATAGTTAACCGACCGTAGTCGAGGGTGACCCAAAGGCTTCTTTTTCAATAGCTACAACACCGACGTGTAAAGGAGGGCACTACTTCTTTCCCTGGATTGCTCCTCTTACATTGTAATGCCGGGGGTTCAGTTACTACTTTTTTAGTCTTTGGTATGACTTGACTTGGGATTGAACCCTTTCTCCCGGACCATTGTGAAACTCTCTGACAATTCTGCCAATTGGCCTATTAAAAAAAATGTTCGTTAGTGGGTATATCTTTTGGAGATTGAAAGAAGATTTTGGAAACTCGATCATTTTGAAAGAAAGTTAACAGCAATAATTATCAAATTTAAAGGACGGAGAATCGAACATTCCATCGTGAAACATCCATTGCCTCTATGCTTGTTTTTGAACCTAAACATGTTGTAGGTTCTGGTTGTACAAAGGTGGACTTGTTAATCTCACCAAGTTCAATTACTGTGTGCAATCACAGACTCAGTTTACTCAGTTCTCTCCTCAGCAACCTCGTATTTTTCAATGACAATGTATGTGGGTTTACTGTAGGTTTTAGAATGAATATGAGAGTGCAGAGGGACAATAACTGCGTCAAAGATAGTCATCTAGCTTGTTACATGTGCTGCAATACTTGAAAGGATTAACTTGTTCTGCGATCTTATATACAATGCCATGGGTACTTTTAGCAGATTCGAGGGGATAAAACGTATCTGCTTTAAGAAGTGCCTGGCTGTCTTTCTCTTTCTTTTTCTCTCTTTCTATCTCTCCCTCTCTCTCTCTCTCTATATATATATATATATTGAGAGAGAGAGAGAGAGACACACACACACACACACACACAGATAGAGATAAAATTTTTCTTCTTTAAGAAGTACCCAACTGTCTTTCTCTTTCTGTTTTTCTCTTTCTCTTTCTCCCCCCTCTCTCTCTATCTATCTATCTATCTATCTATCTCTCTCTCTATATATATATATAGAGAGAGAGACACACACAGATAGAGATAAAACTTATCTGCTTTAAGAAGTGCCTGACTGTCTTTCTCTTTCTTTTTTTCTCTTTCTCTTTCTCTCTCTCTCTCTCTCTGTCTCTGTCACTCTCTCTCTCTCTATATATATATATATATATTATATCAAATTATTTTTTAATGGAAATAACGGGGTATTTTTGTTGCTTGAAGTCAGCTGATATTCGCTAGACTCTTATCTCTTCCCCTCATTAGGTCTATCCTCGGTCGGCGGTTTTATGAGTGCTCCGACCAAAAATCTAGGTAAGTGGGATTTGCCGTTTTAGCTGGAAAGTCGCACAGGCGCAACTCATCTCTCTCTCTCTCTTTTCTCTCTCTCTCTCTTCTCTCTCTCTCTCTCTCTTTTCTCTCTCTCTCTCAATATATATATATATATATATATATATATATACACCGCACTGAAGAGTCCTGTTTAAAGGAAACTTCTCCTGTTATTAATAAGTAGAACACAAATTAAGAACGTCGAAGATGCAGAAAAATAATTTCGTTTAACTAGCCATTTTAATAAAGCCATGAAAGCTAAAAAAAAATCTGAAGTGGGAGAAAAATTAATTTGATTGACAATTTAAGAAACTACATAAAATATTTAATTAAAAATACAATAAATTATCTATGGATAAATTGCGCAAAATGATACAAAGGTACAACCAGATAATTATTAGAATATCAAACCTAAATAATGAAATGAACTATTTATACATCAGTAGAACTAGAAGGGATTTTCACTGATGTAGTGGCAAACATCCTGAACTGAGACATCGTAGCAAGAGAGTACATTTCGGACTAATACATTTGAAAAAGGAATTAAACCCTTTATTCCTAGCCCAGTCGAATGAAGCTGTAGAATACACCGACTGCATCTCTGTAGAGGCGTCAGACCTCCTTACAAAGAGCGTCCTTGATATGATTTTAAACCATTTGATGGTGAGGTTACAGTAATGATGGAGCTTTGGGAAATGCGGAGTATCCTTTCATTGCTATAGCTCCTAGGTCCACACTGTACCAGAGTAGAAGCATGTGATATCTATGGGTCAAATAGAACTGTTTCATACTTAAACTGAGTATAAACAAATGACTTTTGCTAAAATGAATTGTTAAAAATAGAAATGGTTGATCATTTAGCTGTGTGTAAACAAATGACCAATTTTTAATTGATTTGTTAGTGATACATAGTAATACTTGGAACGATTTTTGACTAATTTTGACTTATGTTCAAAATTCATGTAATATAATATGTATGTATGAACCGGATTTGGCATTGAATAACCTACAACTGTTGATGTGCCATAAAACCAAAGCAAACCAAACAAACTTACCTCTCAAACCCTGTGTAACATATTGACCTCCGACCCAGCTGTCGATCAAGGAACAGGCACATCCGGTCAAAGATATCAGGGTACAACCTTGTCTGTGGACGGGTTGAATTGGGTGCAGATATGACGCCCACAAGAAGCAGGTGAGAGTCAAACATTTATATAACCCAGTGCCATAGACAGGTTCAGTTAGTTGGTGTCAGTTAATTGGAGATAAGATGCTGTACAGAGAACCAGCACCCAACAGAGGGCTATGGGCCCTCAGGACCCCCGATTGAGGAGCCCAGCAGAACTAGAAAGAATTGCTTCTAAAGACAAAAGAACTGCGGGTCAATATGTTGCAGTTTATTTAGTCTCCAACTGTCACACATAATCCTTTCGCAACCATTTCGAATAAAGTGTGAGAGGTATATTTTTCTAAAAAAGTGTGTTCGTTCGTCATTATTGTTGATTATGTTTCCGCATGTATATAGTTGTATAGTTTATATGTATTATACGGCTATGTAACACCTGGGTTAAATTGAATAACCACTGTTCTTTGAAAATTATCGCTTTGCAATTAAATAATCCACGAAGGTTGAGATGGCATTATAAAAAAGAATGAATTGGGAGTCTTTATGGCGTAGTGACTAATATGCTGAAGTGGGATTGTGGTAAGCAAGTTCGAACCTCGGTCTTGCTACTATGTTCACTTTTAAACTCACAACATTGGAAAAGGTATTAACCTCTAGCTACCGTGATAACTTCGGAATTGAATAACCCAGGATTGTTGATATGCCATTAAACAATGAAAGAAAACTGTAGAACGAGTGATGGCTTGTTCGAAAACAAATCCTCAAAAATATGGTTTACGAAGCCAGTATTAAAAAGTAACGACAGACAGGATGAATTTTAAATAGGATTAGAATATATTCAGTAATAAAAACAAAGAGAATATCAGAAATTATTTCCAACTGTAACGGCATCTCTACTAATAAACTCTGCTCCACAAGATGAGGATTACGCAAAGGTTCTGCGTACAGCGTGAACAGATTCTGGCATCACTAACCAACAAAGAGTATCCGTACATCGACTTAATTCCAATCCCGCAAATATGAGTTAATAAATATATATATATATATATATATATATATATATATATATCTGCTCGTGGCTGAATGGTTAGAGGCTTCGACTTGGCGTTTGAGTCAAACCGGGTTTTTATCCCAGCTATAGGTAGCTACTGTCTAGCCACACTGATGCTATTTACCCAACCCCTCCGCTCGGGCTGGATATGACACAAGGTCAATTTTTAAGCGGAGTTTAACAGATTTGAATTCAGAGTTTTCCTTCTCCTAGACCAGGATAATTGGATTCATACCTTTCCCAAGGGTATTAGTGCTATGTGAAATGCAATCAGTCTCGTCGAGGATTTGAACTCGTGTCGCCGTGTCCATTTCCTACAACGATAACCATTACACCACGGGCACCTCCAGCCACACTGATGAGTTCTGATAGAACGAAACAGATCTGTCTGTGGATGACTATATATATATATGTACAATTTTGAATCTTAGCTTATATCAACATTTTTTTCCTGAATACAATTCATCAAATCTCTTTGAGTGTACAGGTTTGCACAGGTGATACTTAACAACTGACCATTCTAAAAAAATGAAAAAAATAACACAAAAAATTAAGATATTCATATTAAGGTTTTTTTTTTTTTAATTTTAAACCATCATCAGGGAAAAAAAAAGTTTCCAAGATGCTACGAGCTGCAACATTTTACAAAAAATTTTAAAAAAAGTTTAACAAGTTTGATGTCAAAGGTTCCCTTCTTTACGACAAGTTGCCGTTGCAAGGTTAAAGATTCCAATCTGCCCTACTAATTACCCATAGCTAGTGTTGTAAGGACAAACTCATAAGAGACGTTCTTGTATGGACTGATACTTATGGACACACCACTGTAATTAAGTTACCAAATGCCTTTATTTTATCAGCTTTTTGTGTACCGTTTAGTGGGGCTATCAAGATTGCTGGCCAATAGAGATGAACCGTGAGAGAAAGAGTCAAGGTAATCGTTGCTGTCAGTACTTCTTGATAAAGAAAAGTATGACGAAGAAGCATACGTTAAGTGGCTCATAAAAAAAAATTTAAAGTACCCTTCCCTTGAGGAATCAATATAACTTACATAAGTTTGGAAGAAAACTATTTTATCTAAAGTTTTTCGAATCCGAGAAAATCTGTCAGATAAATGATCAAAATTGGTGTCAAAATGTCGCCACGAAATTAAATACTTATTTTGGTCTGGTTTGGTTTTGTGGCATATCACTCATTATAGGTTACATAATACGAAATCGTTATTGTATATAATAATAATAATAATAATAATAATAATAATAATAATAATAATAATGAGATGCCACTTATTAGTCGCTTGAAACGTCCATAGGGTTGATTTTATTCGATTTTATTATTATTATTATTATCATTATTATTATTATTACTATTTGAGTTTTTCACACCAGCGTGAGTTGGTGGTATTTCGAAGGACAGCAAGTTCATTTAGGTTTCCAGGATTATCATTATTTACTCCTTTTGAGTTTTTCACATCAGTGTTTGCTGATGGTTTTTCTCTGGAGTTTGAGTGACAGCAATTCTCCTAAAGTCTCCAGGACTCGTGTCAGGATTCTGGCCGTTCTCAGCAATGGTGTCATTTGGATAGTCTTTGCCTGTCAGCCAACTTCCAAATCTGTCAAGTCGATAATCTCCACCCCTCCGCCATATATATATAGTTGGGCTTGGTTGGGTTTTATGGGATATTATTATATATGTATATAATAATATATATGGGATATTATATATACATATATATATACGGGGTATAAAATATATATACATATATATATATAGTTTGGCTTAGTTGGGTTTTATGGGATATATATATATATAGGTGCATACGAGGTGCATACGATAAGTTTCCAGACTTTGTTCGTATGGGTATTTTTATTTTTAGTACACGCATGAAACTCTAGATCCCCTTCGAAGGAATCTCCTCCAGTTGCAATGTATTTGTTGTAGGGTTCCAACAAATTCTGTATGGCCCCATGGAAGTCCTCTTGTGTGAGCGTATCTATGACCTTCGTCACAGCCTCTGTCATTTCCTCAATTGTCTCATAACGACAGCCTCTGAGCTAAGGGAATAACCAAAAGTCACATGGAGCAAGGTCTGGAATATAGAGAGGGTGAGGAACTGTCTTGATGCCCATCTTGGTCAAATAGTCTGTAACAAGGATGGAGTCGTGGACTGGTGTATTGTCCTGGTGGAAATGCCATTGACCCGATTTGAAGTGCTGGCCTCTTCCGACGGAATCTCTTCCTGAACTCCCCTAAAACCTCAACATAGTAATCCTAACCCTAACCCCAACCCTATGGCCAATCAATACTGGTGTATTTACTTCCTTACTCCTCCTATACCTTCCATCATCTCACAGACTCCCTACCTTCCTTGAATCTCTTATGCCACTCAAAAACTAAAGCTCGATTCATGCAAGATGGTAGAAAATCAGTCTGAAGAATTCCATATGTTTCTGTGGTATTTTTTCCAAGTTTAAAACATAATTTTATTGCATATCGATCTTCTAAAGTGTCAGATTGCATTTTTGAAAGCTGTGACAATTAGGCTTTAGTAGGGTGTATTCCCGTAGCTGCTGTAGCTGTTTATTTGCACCTGAAATCATAAAAATTAGCCAGTCATCTCATACGATGTATAGCAATAACATACTAAATTTTCACGAGTCTACGACAATTTTAAATGCCTGTACGAAAAAAGTCTGCAAACTTAACGTATGCCCCGCATATATATATATATATATATATATATATATATATAGTTTGGCTCTGGTTGGGTTTTAGAGGATATTATACACGCATATATATATATATATATATATATATATATATATATATATATATTTAAATTTATAGGAAAATTTTGAAATAGTTTTCTTGTCCTAATGGAATTACTCCAAACTCCGGTTTAACTGGACCAAATCATACATATATATATATATATAGTTTGCTCGGTTGGGTTCAATGGGATATTTTCATATATAATAATATTAATAATAATAATGAGAAGAAGAAGAAGAAGAAGAAGAAGAAGAAGAAGAAGAAGAAGAAGAAGAAGAAGAAATATATATGTATATATATATATATATATAGTTTGGCTTGGTTGGGTTTATTGGGATATTATAATATTTAATAATGATAATTAAAATAATATATAGTTTGGCTTGGTTGTATTTTCTGGGATATAGAACATTGTAGTTTATATAATGCCAAATCCTCTTTATGCATATAAATACGATTTGTAAACACGTTTGATAACATTTTTAGACGAGTCTGGGCTCATTTTTGCACTTATTTAAATGGTTTCGTTTGCTTTGTACTATAGCCATATACATGAATATGCGAAATGCACATGGGATGTTCATATATATATATATACAACACATATCACATAGGAATCTCAAAACAGGAAAAACACTTACGACTTCGCTGTTCAGATACGAAACTTTTTATTACCTTTGAGTTTAAAGGTTTTTCGACGTAAGGAGAGAGAGGCACAATCTTTCTATTCTGGCTTTTTCATCTGCCCCCATCTCGTGCAACACCTACCCAAGGCCTCCGCGAACCAGCGAAAGCCAACCGACTCGTTTGGTGTCTGGTCTCAACTCTACTAATTAAATTTTTCAAAATCTCCCAAAATCCTCCGTGCTCTTCCGGTGCGAGACGTCATTCGCACTGTCTAACCCCGTTTCCCATTTCGGGCTATTGTGACATCTCTGAGTGACACGTCCGCTCTGCGCGCGCGCGTGAACACGTGTGAACACGTGTGTTAATGTTGCACCTAACTAACTCATGTGTTAGGTTCTCAGCCTAACTAAACCCAAAGGCATAAAATGAAATCCCTCGGCCATTATGTTACAGATTTGGTTTCATGGCATATCAACCATCATTGATTATTTAAGGAAAAATCCGGTTTATACAAAAATATTACATATATATGATGAGTAAGCAAGTCACCAAAATTAAATAGTTCTAAGTATAGCTATGAATCACAAACAATTCAATTCTGTCATTTGTTTACACAAAGTTAAATGATCAAACAGTTTTATTTCTACAGATTCAATTTAGTATAAGTCACTTGTTTGCATTCAGTTTAAATGTCAAACAGTTCCATTTGACCCATTGATAGGACCCTTATTGGTGCTACCGAACCGGACCAGAGTTCATCCAGAAGTAATGGCAATGAAGGGCAACTCAGTATTTCAGAGACTCTAGCATTGCTGGAGTCTCACCATCAGATTGTTTGATGTCATATCTAGGACACTTGTTGAGGGATTTGACCCCTCTGCAGAGGTGCACTCTGTGTATTTTGCAGCCCCATTTGACTGGGCTATTAAATACTGACGCTGTAATTTCGTTCCTTTTTGAAAGTTTTGGTTTCTCTTCCTTTTATTTAAAGGCGTATAAAATTTTGTGGGTTATGCATTGCCTGAGTTATCCTTGTAGATGAATAGTAGGAGTACAATATATTGCTTAACTAAGATGTTTCAGATCAGAATGTTTGCCACAATGCCACAGGAATTCCTCTCTCCTCTGCCTGAGTAAAATAAATATGCTGTTAAACATTGCGTCAGATTTTCAAAACATATTTTGTTTGAATAAAGAATTATTCAATTTACTTCGGATTAGTAGATATAAGCTTGCCTAAAGATTGTTTACGTGAAACTCCGAGTCGGGAGTGGATTTAATTTATTTTTGTTTTATCCAATAACTAAAATATGTTATTGTTCTACATTTTAGTGCATAAACCAGTGTATTTTTTTCTGACGTTGACCCTTTTCAATGTAAATCATAATTATCTTTCTGCCTGTCTATTTATATATATATATATATATATATATATATATATATTGATGCGCGAATATCGACACGAAGTTAAATACTTACATTTTAATTTGGCATTATATATATATATATATATATATATATATATATATAACGGTGTTTGAAAAATAATTATGTTTTACCAAATATTTAAAAACTAGAGTAAGTTAAATCTATTTGAATATTATCATAAAAATGTAATCACTTTAATTTCCAACGGGGAAGCATCTTTTTTTTATTCGTTGCTTAAAGAAATATTTAGTTTTTGAGCAGAAAGAAAAAGAAAAAAGTATTTGAGAGACCTGTTTAAAACTTCTTCCTTCTTTCTGAATGATTTGCTTCTTATGTAAAATTATTTTAGTCAAAACAATAAAAATTCAGTTGAAGATAAATCTGATTATTATGGATGATGTTGAAGAACCTTACATCCTGACGATCTTGTCTTTTCTTGGATTTGTTGGGATGTATCGTTTAACATTAAGTTCAATACATTTTTATAATATACGAATAAAATTACCGTTCATTTGGATTTATATCTTCACACGTTAAAGATAATTACTTTCTTGATACACTTATATATATATATATATATATATATGCTAAATAGTGACGTATAGGTCGACATTTTACGATTAAAGTCTCATGGGACATTCAGTGAGATTAAACTCTCCAGTAATGAAGAGCGAGGTAGCAATGAGTACACTGTGATGAAGAAGAGTGAAAAATATTGATTTTGAAACGTCATATAGTATCAAAAACAATTTTCTTCACTTTTACAGTAGTCTGTTCATAAAACATATAGTGATCGACGTATCCTCGGGGTTTATAAACCCTATACTAATGCTATGCGGTTATCTATTATGAAATATTAATTAAACTGTTGATCAGACTTATCGACGTATACAAGGGTGCTTTCTGTTTGAAATGGCAATGTAGAATGAGAGGATAAAGAAAAACAAAAGGAAAAATTAAAAATGAAAAAAGGGAAAAATCTATGGAATTGAATTAAAGAGAGCAAAATCATGCTGAAATTATAAAGGATATATATATATATACATATATATAGTCGAAAAAAGAAAGAAAGAAAGACGTGAGAAAAAAATAAGAGAGATAAATGTTTTGAAAATGGAAACAGAAAAGAAAAGAATAAAGAAATAGAAAACTTAATTTGATATTGAGTCGATTCATACGACAAACCTTTACCAGTCTGTGGTCAACCTGTGGGAGAATTATCTTAATGATTTACAAACGCCTTTAAGTAAACTCGGAAATTTTCATGATAATATCAAAATATATGTAACTTTTGCATTCATATTTTCTTTGGTTAAGCATAACTACTTCTCTAACACACAAATATATATATATATATATATATATATATATATATATATATATATATATTACAACAGTGTATGGGTGTCACTATCTCACTTGGGAGAGGGTGGAGGGTTGTGGTTGACCAAATTTGGAGAAAGCTCAATATCTCTGATAGAGCTGTTATATAATAATAATAAAAAATATGTATTAGTTTATATATATATATATATATATATATATATATATATATGATAGTATGGATGATAATCTGAGACCGGTGATTTTATGCCGTTTTATTCCGGCAATTTCTTTGCCTGATTATTGTCGTAATAAGAGGACTGGAAAAATAATCACCAATGCTATATATATATATATATATATATAGGAATTATTCGGTCCAGTTAAACCAGAGTTGAGGACAAGAAAATCATTCAAGAGCTGAACATTTAAATTTTCCTGGTAGAGAGCTCAAGTTATTTACGGAACTTAACAAGAAAAGAAAATAAATAAAATAAAATAAATAAAAAAGGTAAATTACCATAATTCCAACTGACGGATAAATTTTGAAAATAAAATAAATAGGTAAATAAAAGAAACAGAATTTTAAAAAAACCTCCCGTGTCTATTCTGTTTTATTTATCCATTGGATCTGAAGAAGTTCTGTTATATTTTTCTTCGAGTTTTTGGTTTAGATCAGAAACGCAAAACAGGATGGAAATAAATTTATAATCCTAAAATAACCGATCTTTGGTTTTTTCTTTAAAGAAAGTGTATATATATATATATATATATATATATATATATATATATATATACACTGTAAATTGTGCCATACAAGTCGACTTTTTAAGCGCAAAAACAATTCTTCAAGACTTGGAGTCGACAAAGCTAAAATCAAAATCTTTAACACTGAGTGGTGAACCAGAGGAACAGTACTACTGATAATCGATATTCTCCACTTTCCATAACTGCAGCAGAATGTCCCAGACATTTACAGTTTAGTTAAACGTATCTAAGAAATTAAAACGGAGATTAACATAAAATGATAACGTTGTAATACTAATTAATCATTATATTAATGCTTCATCACATTCTGTTTCCAACAGCTGATTCATTGTTTTTTTTTTAATAAAGCAGGAACGTTCACATACTAGACGGCCAGCCAGTCAACCACGACAATTTATTTATCTACGCAATTTAACGATACTATTTACCAACCCCTCCGCTCGGGCAGGATATGACACAAGGTCAATTTTAAAGCGGAGTTTAGCAGGTTTGAATTCAGAGTTTTCCTTCTCCTAGGCTAGTTGACTCACCAAGGCTGAAGAACCTAGTCTGTCCTACTATTTACCCATAGCTGGAGGGAGTATAATTGGATTCATACCTTTCCCAAGGGTATTAGTGCTATGTGAAATGCAATCAGTCTCGTCGAGGATTTGAACTCGTGTCGACGTGTCCATTTCCTACGACGATAACGACTACACCACGGGCACCTCAATTTCACGATAGCTCAAAGATTGTGAATTCATACAAATATAAGTTTTAATATATAAGATTTACCTGCTTCAGATATCGCTGATTATCCTGATTTCTCTGAAAATGTTACGTTTACATAACTTATAACCGGACATTGGCCCAGGGGTTAGAGTGTTCGCCAATGGCCCGGGAGACCTGGGTTCAATCCCAGGTCGTGTCATACCAAAGACTCAAAAAATGGTACTTGATGCCTCCTTGCTTAATAATCAGCATTATAAGGTACGGATCAAGGGTAAAGTAGAGCAATCCAGGGAAGGAGTAGCGCCCTCCCCTACACATTGGTGTAGTAGCTATCGAAAAGGGAGCCTTCGGGTTACCCTCGACTATGGTCGCCAACAACAACTTACATAACTTATAATAGATTCGAGGGTTGACCAGTAGGTCGACCTTCAAATATATTGTAAGTTATGTAAAGGTCTAACACAGAATATACTTATACACCCTCATGAATAATTAAATCAATAAATATGTGTTTCTATATATGTTCCCTTGTACGCACGTGCGCGTGTGTGTTTGTGTTGCTAATACTTACGCCTTATGTATATTAAGAATCTTCTTTATATACACTTCTTGAATGCATTCATATGGTTTCAGGCATTTCTATCAAAGGCTAATAAATGTGATTCATTTAAACCCGTAAAGTCTTCTTACTTCGTTGAAAATATTTCAAAATTAGAAGCATCATTAACTTTAAAAATGATTTCAAAGGTTACTGCAAACAGATGATGATATTACCTGTTAGAAACCTACAGAAAAAAGAAGAAATACTCTGGAAGATAGAACTCGAATAGGTATTAACAAATAGGTTTATGTGAACCTAGGTATAATTCCCAAAATGGTATGAACCCACATTTTTAAGAACTCGAAAATAGAACCTTCACCTCAGGTTTATTTTGAATTGCATTAATATCACTTCTTAAAACAGGTATATTGCAACGTTTTATCAATTTTTTTTTTATCATTAAGGGTTTTCGGACAATTGTCTTCATCTTCATCGTTATTTACACAACGTTTCGGCCGATATGTCTACCGATCTTCTTACAGTGTTTGTCGAACTCGGGAAGTTACACAGAACTTCGAACTACGTCTTTTATTGAATCCACGGTGGTCGCTTTTTCTGAATTCGTTAGCCATAACTGGGTGCAAGTGTTAAGTATTCTCGTATTGTTACTCGTCTGCAGTCAGGTTTAAATCAGCAACCTCCAGGTGATTGACTCCTTAGAAACTTAGGGAATTAACGCCTATAACCGTAACGCTATGTGTCCTGCTGGCGTAGGTTAAGTGGTGATAGAGATAGGAATTTTAATCAACTGAGAGTTGTGCAAAATATCTCAATTTGACCATACAAACAAGTGGTATATGCACAACCCACAATACTTCCTGGAGAATGGAGCGTTCAATTTTCTATGTGATTTTGGGACACAAACAGATCACCTAATCTCAGCTAGACAACCAGACCTAGTGATAGTCACGAGAAAAAAAGAAAAAAGACGAGAAAACCTGCTAAAAAGTGGATTTTTCTGCTCTGGCAGATCACTGGGTAAAAATAAAAGAAAGCGAATTGAGAGATAAGTACGTAGACCTTGCTAGAGAACTATCAAACTATACAATATGAAGGCGAGTGTGATAACAATTGTGGCTAGTGCACTCGAAGCAATCCCCAAAGGATTGATAAAGGGACTGGAAGACTTGGAAGTAAGGTAATAAGTAGAGAACATCCGAACTACTTCATTAATCGAATCGACCAGAATACTGAGTAGAGTCCTTGAGACTTGAAGAGACTTTCTGTCAATTAATATCCCATGAGAAACCATCAGCTGACATTAATCTGAAAAACACTCAAATGAGTAAAATAATAATAATAATAATAATAATAATAATAATAATAATAATAATAATAATAATAATAATAATAATAGACGCAACAAGGTAGCAGATGTAGGTTATCTGGTGATAGAGATGAAACGGTTAATAACATAATAAGATGGCCCATTCGACTGGGGCTGTAGAATACAACGACTGCATCTCTTCAGAGGGGTAACACCCCCCCCCCAACGAGTGTCCTGTATATGGCACAAAACAATCTGATGGTGAGCTTTGGGGAAGTGCGGAGTACTCCTTCATTACCATCACCTTCCACGTCCCCTCTAGCCCGGAGTGGAAGCACTTGTCAGGGTCCTATCAATAGGTTAAACACAACTAAACAGTGTGATTACGCTAAACTGAATTGTTTGAAATAAAACTGTTTTTACATTTAACTGTGTATAAATAAATGACTGAATTGTTATTAAAACAACGATAATTGGAACCATCTATCTTTATTGACTAAACTGAATAGCTTGAAATAGAACCCTCTTTAATATTTAAACTGTGTACTTATGCTAAGCTTAATTGCTTGAAATTGAACGGTTTATATGTATAAAAATGGATTTGCTTGGTGGGTTGGTTGGGTTTTATGGCATATCAACCTTTGTAGGTTATCTAACGCCAAATCCATTTTTTATGCAAATTGTCACTTCTATTTCAAACAATTCAGTTTACCATGAGTACTCTGTTTAATTGTTAAAACATTTCTATTTCAAGCCATTCAGTTTATTCAAACAATTCTAATTTAGCTAACTCAGTTTAGTATGAGTACAGATTTTGTTTACACACAGTTAAATATCAAAACAGTTCTATATTAAACAATTCAGTTTAGCGTAAGTACAGTTTCAATGTCAAAATCAGTTCTATTTCAAACAGTTCAGTTTAGCATAAGTTAGTTCTATTTAACCCATAGTTTGGGCCCAATCAGGTACTACCATTTCGAGCCAGAGCAGAGCTGGCAGCAATGGCAATGGCTCTGCATTCCCCAAAGTCCCAGCCTCACTGGAACCTCACCATCAGATTGTTTAGTGTCATATCCATAACACTCATTGGGGGGGGGGGTCTTACCTCTCTGCAGAGGTGTAGTCGGTGTATTCTACAGGCCCAGCCGACTGGGCAAAATTGATTTGGCATTGAATAACCAACAATGGTTGATATGACATAAAACCAAACCAAACATAATAAGCGAAAAGAAAAGGTTGGCACAAAGTCAAGGGTGACCTAAAGGCTCCCTTTTCGATAGCTACAACACCAAGGCGTAGGAGAGGACGCTACTCCTTTCCCTGGACTTCTCCACTTCACCCTTAATCCGTACCTTATAATGCTGTGTTAAACAAGTAGGCATGAAGTACCATTTTAAAAGTTTTTGGTATGACTCGACCTGGGATTAAACCCAGGTCTCCCGGGCCATTGGCGAACACTCGAACCATTATGCCAATGTCCGGTACAAGGTAATATTAGGTGAGAAAGTTGATCCACATGGAATCAAGCAAGAAATTAAAATTTGTCCATATTATTAAGTGATATATGCATGAATCAGAATACGTCCTTGAGTTTGAAACGCGTGAAATTCTCTGGGATTTTGAAATGCAAACGGATTATCGAATCCCGGGCAGAAGAACCGACCAAGTATTTATTAACTGGAAGAGAATTTACCATCTGGAAGGGTCTTGCCGTTCCGGCGGACCTGAGAAAGGATACATAAAGACGGGAAAATACTTGAACTTTGCCATGGATCTAAAAAAAAGAAAATAAAGTGTGGAACGTGAAGATGACGATGAAGTCAATTATAGGAGGTGTGCTTGGAGCGGTTCCCAAATGCTTGGAGAATAGACTGGTTGAACTAGAAATCGAAGGAAGAATCTAGATAATTCAAACTATATCACTGTAAAGATCGACTAGAATATTTGGAGGAGTCCTGGATACCCGAGGAAACTTGGTGTCACGCAGACTCAAGTAACAAACCACCAGCTGAGGTAGGAGTGAAGAAGAAGAAAAAGAAAAGTATATTTACTTTTATATTTACAATACCACAGCTCCTCTTAATCGTCCTCCAACGACTTCTACCACTACTACTACTACTACTACTAATAATAATAATAATAATAATAATAATAATAATAAGAAGAAGAAGAAGAAGAAGAAGAAGAAGAAGAAGAAAATCAATTTACATTTTATACCTGCTACCCCTTCACCTCCTCTTCTTCTTCTTCCTACTACTACTACTACTACTTCAAATAATAATAATAATAATAATAATGATAATAATAATAATAATAATAATAAAAGTGGAGACCACGCAAACAACAGCATTATTGAAAACGGACAGAATACTGAGAAGAGTCCTGGAGACTTGAGGAGATTTGCTGTCACTCAATCTCCGTTGAAAGACCATCAGCTTACGCTGATGTGAAAAACTATAATAATAATAATAATAATAATAATAATAATAATAATAAGAAGAAGAAGAAGAAGAAGAAGAAGAAGAAGAAGAAGAAGAAAAAGAAGAAGAAGAAGAAGAAGTCAAGTTACTTTACATTTTATATTTACAATATAACAGCTACCCCTCCTCCTACAACAACTATTATAACAACAACAACAAAAACAAATAATAATAATAATAATAATAATAATAACAATAGAACAACAACAACAACAACAACAACAACAAACTTATGAAGAACGAGCTGATTGTGAAGAAGAAAAAAGAAACCGAAGGAGAAAAATTGTTTTCTTTTCACTCTTTAAGCTGATCGCCAATTTTCAATTTAATCATAAATTCACTATTTAAGCTCATAAGGAAATGCCGTTTTACTAATGGATTACAATGAAAACCTTCCCAACTTCCTCTCCCTGTAAGAAAAACGAATGTTCAAGTTATATCAAGTAATTTGAAAACAAAGTAGCCAAAATTATTCTCGTTTAGAGATAATGAAAATGAGCCAGAGAGAGAGAGGGAGAGAAAGAGAGAGAGAGAGAGAGAGAGAGAGAAAGAGAAGTGGGGGGATGGGTGGTGATGGGATAAAAATAGCATCAGGCAACAAAGCTGCGATTAACGAAACAATTTGTGCGTCGAATGAAGATACGTTAAAATTTATTCTAGCTGACAAGATGATTTCGCACCGAAATTTAAAGACTGCAATGCTAGAGTTGGTGAAACTTCCAGCCAATAACGTCCTTCAGCGTTCTGATCATTTGATTAGATATTTAAAATATTGCTCTTTTGTCAATCTTCATCTCCACTCTCCATTCCCGTTACTCTCCAATCCGCCTTACTCTCCATCTTCTTCACTTTCCACCTTCCTTACTTTCCATCTCTCTCTGTCTCTCTTTCTCTCTCTCTCTTTATATATATATATATATATATGGCTGATGTCTCCAGACGATGTGTGAAATTTCAAGTAATTCTACAGGAGTGCTCGGTGTATGGCTTTTGATTTGTAGATGTCTGTCAATATACAAGAACACTCATACAGAGCAAATGTATGCGTAAATATTTGTGTATAATATGCATTTTTGTATAACGCGCAGCCTTAATGTTGTACAACAAAATTATGGTAAAAGATTTCTTGTGTAGATCACGTGCAGGTATTTTAGAAATTCTTTTTGCGTCTATATTTATCTTATATAATTTCTACCGAGACCTCCCTGCAATTTGATTTTTCGGGTGTCCACGTGATGTATCGGTTAAAGTACAGCGTAGTGAGTTCGATTTCTAGGTGCTCTATTTTGATTGCTCTCGCAAAAAATTTGCATCTCTTTTATCCCCTCTTAAATTTGGGTTAAATAGTATCAATAAAAAAGTAAAGTTGTCTCCCTTAGTCGAGGGTGACCAGAAGGCACCATTTTCAATAGCTACTACACCGAGGTGTCGGGGAGGACGTTACTCCTTTCCTTGGATTGCTCCACTTTACCCTTGATACGTACCTTATATTGTGTTAAACAAGTAGGTATCAAGTACCATTTTAAAAGTCTTTGGTATGACGCGAACTGGGATTGAACGCCGGTTTTACGGACCATTGGCGAATACTTTACCCTCTAGAACAATGAGCCGGTTTAAATAGAATCAATACTCTTCTTTAAAAATAGATTTTGGCCCAGGAAGTAAAATATGCCATTAAATAAAGATACCATACCATTTCTGTGTGAACATGTCACTATTTTGTGCTCAAAATGTTGTGCTCAAAATGTTGTGATCAAAATGTTGTGCATCATCATCATGTCGTGCAGCTAGCACGGATATCCCTGACCCTCTCTCTCCACGTCTCCCTATCATTCATCGCCTCCGGCAGGTCTTCAGGGTTACATCCCGTATCATCACATAGCTGCTGTATGTATGTTCGAGCTGGTCGTCCTGCTTTTGATTGTCCATATGCGGGGGTCCACAGGAGTACATCACTTACGATCTCGTCCTTGCTTCTCCAGCAGTGTCCGGCATGTCTGCTTCGTCTAGCTTGTATAGTTTTCGTGATAGGTGGTAGGTGACCGTATAGTTGGCGCCTTGTTGGGTGTTGCTGCCAGGACTTGTTTAATATTGCTCGCAACATATAAGTTATAGAAATCCTTATTAACTGATAAAATGTTGAACAAGTGCTTAATGTAGGTTAAATTTAGCTGTTAAAAATTCTCATAAATCAGTGCGAATTATACACGATTTATTTATTCCCTGAATTTTCTATTCGAAAGATAAAAGTGCGTGTTATACATGAATTCTTTTTTCACATATAATTAACAACAGTCAAATTGAATTTTTAGAGCTACACAGGAATGCAAATTAAAGGCGTTGAGTTTTTTTGTGTTAAACAGGAATACTTGAAACTATTTAAATGAATAAAAATAGAACTATTCTTAGTTGTCTAAATTTCTGATACGAAGCTTGCTGATTATCATTAAGTGTTTTCGGACTATTGTCTTCATCTTTATTGTTATTACCACAAACTAAAAAAAAAAAGACAAGCTATTTTTCAGCAGAAGGTGAAACTACTGTGTGAAAATAAATGATTAATATTGATTGAATAGTTAGTGTTAGATAGCAATACTTGAAATTATTTATCTGTGTGCAAATAATACGTAAATTAAGTAAAGTTGGCGACCGTACTCGAGGGTGACCCGAAGGCTTCGTTTTCATAAGCTAATATACAGAGATGTTGGGGAGGTCACCACTTCTTTCACTGGATTGCTTAACTTTACCCTTGATAGCACCTTATAATGCTGTCTGTTTTGCAAGGAGGTATCAAATAACATTAACTCGTATTCATTTAAAAGTGAAATTAAGTACAATCTATTCACGTAGAAATTATATATATATATATATATATATATATAGCGAAATCATTGATAAGGGGAAGGCTATTTTAAAATAATAAAACATTGAGGGCCCTTTTGTCCGGCACTTGTCAGGCTTAGTCACTGGAAATAATAGTTAAAAACGGGGTGTAAAGTAATTAATCAGATTGAAGGGACAAGGTGGAGAACCAAAAATATATATTTAAGTATTGTTTAGATATATATATATATATATATATATATTTTATCATACAACGTGTGAAAGCAGGTGCGAAACAATGTCCTCATCACCCACCATCCAGGGGTGATAACACAGTTTCGGTAGCTCAAGACGGTACTGCCACCCCTGGCGCTACCAAGCATCTTTTGCCACCGGACAGGGTATTAAGAGAATCATATATATATATATATATATACGCCAGATCAATTAAATGCAAAGACTACATTGGACGTTAATCTTCATTTTCTGAGTGCAGTTTGTGATTTAAAAAAAAAAACAAAAAAAAAAAACGCGTTTACTTTCGGCGGTTGATGTTATTACGCGTTTACAGTAACCGTTTCTTACGTAATCACAGGGGAAAGGTGGTTCTGCGTGTATTTCCTTCATGCTGAAAACTTTCTCTCTTTCGACCAAATCCAACTTGATGCATATCGCACCGTGGTCTGAAGACGATTTGAGATTTGAAAGAAACGAAATGACTGCATGTCCTATAAAATCACGACAACCAACCTCAATTGGAATCACACGGCATATCCAACCCTTTTCCACGCAGTCGGCACGCAGTGTCTCGTAGCGGTTTTTCTTCCGCTCGTGAGCTTCCTCCCGATTGTCTTCCCAGGGGACAGGCAATTCTATGAAGAGAACACTCTTCTTTGAATCGGACCATGCTACAATGTCCGGCCGCTTTTCTGTTTGAAAATTGTTCAAATATATATATATATATATATACTTGAACAATTTTACTGTTGGTAAACTTTTGAGTTCTGGCGTGTATAAATTTAAGCAACAATCTATTCGTTTAAAAATCATATATATCTAATATATATGTATAAAGATGATTTGGCTTTAAATAACCCACAAAAGTTGATATGCCAACAAAGCAACCAGCCAAAGGAGTTGTGGTTATTGTCAAGTCCCATCTATGGGTCAAATAGAAATTTTACTGTGTACAAACAAATGACTTATGTTAATTATGATCATCATCATGTCACGTTATCAGCACGGATCTCCCTGAGCCTCTCTCGCCACACCTCCCTATTGTCCATTGCTAAAGGCAGGTCCTCATGGTTACATCTCATACCGGCACAGAGCTGCTGTACGTAGGTTCGAGCTGGTCGTCCTGCCTTTGCTCATCCATGTGCAGGGGTCCACAGGGGTACATCACTAATGAGCCTGTCACTACTTCTCTAGCAGGATTCCGCATGTCTGCTTCGTCTAATTTTGATAGTTTTTCTGATAGGTGGTAGGTGGCCGTACATCTGCTGCTTTGCGGGGTGTTGTCTAAAGGACTTTTTAATAATGTTAAAGTGAGTTGTTACCGTTGCAAACTTGTACATGAAGCCATTTAAGCGTTTGCCAACTATGGATTAATATTTAACAGAATTAACAATCTTAGAGAGTAATCCTGTAACATGCTCATATGCATGCAAAAACATAGTCAACACAATAATGACGAACGAAGCACAGTTCTTTAGAAAAATATACCTCTCACACTTTATTCGAAATGGTATGAAAGGGTTACGAAAGAATTATGTGTGAGAGGTGAGTTAGAGACTAAATAAAGACTGCAACATATTGACCCCCAGCTCTTCTGGCTATAGCAGCACCTCTTTCTCATCCTGCATGGCTGCTCAACCGGGGGCCCTGAGGGCCCAGCTCTCTGCTGGGAGCTGTTTCTCACTGCTTGAACTGCACAACTGACTCCAAACTCTGATCTCCAACTAACTCGAACTTCCTGTAGCACCGGGTTATATAATTGTTTGACATCCGCCTGCTTCAGTGAGCGTCGCATCTACGCTCAATTCAACCCGTCTACAGCCAAGGTTATCCCCTGATATCTTCAACCGGATGCAACTGTTATTTACACAGGTGCATTTCTTATTTGACAGCTCGCCCGGGTAGGGGGTCAATATGCTACAATCCTTGAAACCATTCAAGTGAGTACTGGCTCCTTTGGAATTGCATCTTATAAACTATTTGTTTACATATCCTATTCCTCTATGTTTTGTATTAACGGGATTGGGCCTTAAATAATCTGCCAGGGTTTATATGCCATATAACTCAACACACATTTATTACGGTACTCTTTGACATGGGGTGTTGTTTTACCACAACCTAAGTCCCTAAAGCCACTCGTGCATACGTCATGTCTTCTTAAGAACTGTCTTGATCCTCTTGGAGAGAGAATCCCATTGTTTATTGCGTGAGCGGTACTAATATTATGATAATATTTTTTATTAAAAGAAGGAAACGTTCAATTTGTATTTTTTTCTTTTTTTTAAATTCAAATGTTTCATACTTGTCAATTCAGTAAAATTTAATTTCCTCGTAACACTTGCATTGTTCGGATTTCATTTTTTTCCCACTTCCCTGTCAATAGTTATAATTCATTAAGTTTTAACGCTGGTAAAACTCGACAGCTTTCATTGGAGATCAAGTGACATCAGAACGCCTCTATCTCATTTGAGGATTTTGGTAATCTCCACGTTTTGGATGGTTTTGATTCTTTCTCGGATTTGGACGATTTAAAAAAAAATCTGTCAGTGTTCATTAGGAATAATTGTGTGCAGTGTAGTTCTGTGTTGTGATAAAAAATAAAATAAAAAATCCCCTTTCAGGTATTCTTGCGTGGATCGAACCGGAAACTAATTTTACATGTAGATCATTTTAATTGGTGCGAAAAATTCTCGCACGAAACATTTTACTATCGATTGATCCTTTGTACATAAATTCTTCTTCTTGTTCTTCTTTTTCTCCTTCTTTAATCCATCTATTCCCTCTTCTTCTTCTTCTTCTTCTTCTTCTTCTTCTTCTTCTTCTTCTTTAATCCATCTATTCCGCCTCCTTTTCTTCTTCTTCTTCCGGTATTTTTCATGTAATTCTTCTTCTTCTTCTTCTTCTTCTTCTTCTTCTTCTTCTTCTTCTTCTTCTTCTTCTTCCTGCATTTTTCATGTAATTCTACTTCTTCTTTTCTTCTTCTTCTTTTGACCGTATTTTTCATGTAATTCTTCTTCTTCTTCTTCTTCTTGTATTTTTCATGTAATTCTTCTTCTTCTTCTTCTTCTTTTGACCGTATTCTTCTTCTTCTTACTGTATTTTTCATGTAATTCTTCTTCTTCTTTTTCTTCTTCTTCTTTTGACCGTATTCTTCTTCTTCTTCTTCTTCTTACTGTATTTTTAATGTAATTCTTCTTCTTCTTCTTCTTCTTCTTCTTCTTCTTCTTCTTCTCACGTTAATCGTATTTTTCATGTAATTCTTCTTCTTGTATTTTTCACGTAATTCTTCTTCTTCTTCTTCTTCTTCTTCTTCTTCTTCTCACGTTAATCGTATTTTTCATGTAATTCTTCTTCTTGTATTTTTCACGTAATTCTTCTTCTTCTTCTTCTTCTTCTTCTTCTTCTTCTCACGTTAATCGTATTTTTCATGTAATTCTTCTTCTTCTTCTTCTTGTATTTTTCATGTAATTCTTCTTCTTCTTCTTTTGACCGTATTCTTCTTCTTCTTCTTGTATTTTTCATGTAATTCTCCTTCTTCTTCTTCTTCTTCTTCTTCTTCTTCTTCTTCTTCTCACGTTGATCGTATTTTTCATGTAATTATTCTTCTTTTTCTTGATTGTACTTTTATGTCTCCTACTGCCTTCTTGCTTTTATTCCATTCTTTCTCCTCCTCAATTTTGATATCTACCCCATTGCAACTCCTTTTGCTTTTTTTAGTACCTTTCCTTCTACTTCAACTTTTCTCCTCCTCCTTCTCCTTCTACCTTAACTTTTTTTCCTCCTTTTTACCTCAATTTTGTTCTTTCCTTTTTTTACCCTTCCATCCCTTCATTTATGCTTTCATTCTCGTTTTATCCCACTTGCTTCTCCACTTCCAGTCTATCTTTTTTTCCTTTTCCTTCCACTTGTTCATTCTTCTTCTACTTCTTTTTCTTTCTTTCTCCTCTTACCCTTTTTTGATTTCGTTCTCCTCCCTCCACCTTTTATTTTCTACCCACTTTCCTTTTTCTCTTTTTCCGTATATTTATACTTTTCCTTTTCTGCGTATGCTTCACCCTTTCCTTCTCCCTCTTCCTTTTGTTCTTTGTTTATTTCTTTTCTTCTACCCCTTTTTTTTTTCTCAGTAATTTTATCAAGCTCTTTCTCCTTTTCCTTCTTTTTTTCTTATCTTTCACTTCATCCATTTTGTTTTCCTACTTTGCCTCTTACTTTCCCAAAACTTCTATTTCTTGTTCCTCTTCTCATCTTTCTGTCACTTTTTTATTTTCTGGTTGTTAATCTTTGCCTCGTCCTCGATTTTTAAAATTTTCTCCTCCTACTTCTACTCTTTCTCTTCCTCCTTCTTTGGTCTTGTACTCTTTCGTCTCTTCCTCTCTCTCTCTCTCTCTCTCTCTCTCTCTCTCTTGTTTATTTTTCCATCCTTTCTCTTTCTGTCACTCTTTTATCTTCTGGTTGTTAATCTTTTCCTCCACCTCAATGTTTCTTTTTTTTTTCTCCTCCTACTCCACGTCCCTTACTCCTTCTTTGGTCTTGTATTCTTCCGTCTCTTCCTCTCTTTTGTTTATTTTTCCCTCCCTTCTCTTTCTGTCACTCTTTTATCTTCTGGTTGTTAATCTTTTCTTCCTCGTCGATGTTTCTTATTTTTTCCTCCTACTCCACGCCTCTTCCTCCTTCTTAGTTTTGGTAATCTTTCATCTCTTCCTGTCTCTTGTTTATTTTAACCTCCTTTTTCTTTCTGTCACTCCTTTTTCTTTCTAATTTTTCTCCGCCTACTCATACTTTTATTCTTCCTCCTTCTTTGGTTTGGTAATCTTTCATCTCTTCCTCTCTCTTGTTTATTTTAACTTCCTTTTTCTTTCTGTCACTCTTTCTTTCTGTTTCTTATTTTTCTCTCTCTTGTTTATTTTTCGCGCCTTTCTCTTTCTGGACTTCTTTCTTTTGCTTTCTTGTCATCGCTATAATGTTTTTAAAGCAATTTTTTCTTAATTTATCTATTTTTTTCTTCTTCTTTCAGGTTTTCTCTAATGTGGATTACTGACTGGAATTAACAGATTTTGACGTCAAAACAAGCAAGACAAAAAAAAAAAATAAATAAACTAAAAAAATAAGGTAAGTCTTTGCCTACATCAACGCTGAAAATTTGTGAAAGAAAGAAATAAATTCGGAATAAAAAGACCAAAATGACAAATGAAGAAAGAAAAATTAAGTAAAATTATTTTTGACCCCAATAATATTTCAAATAAATTTAAACTGACATCTAATTGAAACACTTTTCGAAAACTGATGACGATTAAAAACTACTACTACTACTACTATTGAAAAAAATACAAAGAATATTGATGTTAGGACTTCGCTCGTGAGGCAAATATTGCATGCAGTATTAAAATTAAAAGGTATTTATAAGTCGGGGGACAATAAATAATTATCTCCTTTAGAGAATGGGTGAGTCAGTTTGGTACCTCGTTGGCTCTCTTATGACATCCTAAAAAAAACTTGATCTTTTAACAGAAAGGGTGAGTCTCGGTCTCTTCAATGGAATTGGGAAAAGCCATGTAGCTATTTTATTCCCCCCACCCACTATAAAATACTACTTTTTTTCCATTTTGTACCCCCTCCTTATACTGCTTATTCAGGGAACGATATGTGTATATTTCTACCTGTTAGAACATGTTTGTTTATTATTTAGTCTTAATACTATTGGTAAGTTTATTTTGTATGAAAAAATTGTTAACTGTTCTTATATCTAAAAGCGCGTTAATCTTGTCTTTCATTCTGTTGCGTTCGGTGTTAGTATATCACGTATATACTAATATTAACATTGTTACTTTGCGAATAAAAATATCTTCTTCAGCTACAATCACACAGCTATATATATATATATACACACACACACACACACACACACACACACACACACACATATATATATATATATATATATATATATATACATTCATCAGCACCAATCACTCCACAATACACACACACACACATGCACATATATATATATATATATATATATATATATATATATAAATATATATACATCAACATCAATCTTGACATGATATATATGTATATATATATAAACACACAATTACGCACACATGCACACACACTTACACACACACATGCATATATATATATATATATATATATACATTTATCAGCATCAATCACTCCAAAATACACAAACACGCCAACACAGACAGACACACACAGACTCACACACACACACACATATATATATATATATATATATATCAACATCAATCTTGACATGATATATATAAATATATATATATATATATATATATATATATATATATATATATATATTATTATTATTATTATTATTATTATTATAAGGTGCGGAAGCAAAATATGGAATAATTTTTGGAACTTTTTTTGTCTGATTAGTCTAAACTTTGGAAAAAAAAAACGCGATAAATATAAATTTTCATGAGTAGCTCTATTATTCAAGCATTTTTTTTTAAATTAAACTCTAACCCAATATGAGTGAGCATGAAAAAAAAGAACAATGAATCTATGATTTGTATAACGCCGAAAACAAGTAAAAGTTTATTTGTCGATCGTACACAAAGCAAAGAATTTTGTTTACAGAAAAGTGGGGGAGAGGATTAAACATAAAACGAAAAGAAATACTTTTAACTGCTCTTGCTACGACGATTAAGAAGGGCCGGACAACGTCAATTAGAAACCAAGCTAATAAATGGAAAGTCCACGAGTAAACTGTGCGGACAACCATTAAACAAGATTCAACATCAGACCATAACCCATTGGAAATTTACTAAGCTTTTTGCTTAGATGTGGCACAAGGCCATATGAAAGGGGCACCCAATGAGACTCGAACTCGCTCGTGTAGGTTTGCTTGCCGAACCCCTTGGTTACGCTGCATAGGACGTTTTCGAAAACAAAACAAATGCAACTTACATCCAAATATTGGTTCGCTTAAGACTGCTATTGAGAGGAGAATAGAATAAATATCTGAAGAATTTATTTTGAAGGCATATATATCGTTTCGAAGGCATGTTGATAGAACAACTGAAAGAAACGGTGGCCATAGTGAGTAAATTTACTGTTTTGTGTCTATCTTCTTATTATAGAGTTTATTTTTAAATTATGATTAATCTTGTTTTATGATAGAGTAATTTATTATTATACTAAGATGTTCCTATTTTTTGTTTACGCTCCCTATATATATGTATATATATATATATATCTGCACTGATATATATATATATATATATATATATATATATATATATATATATATGTTGTCACCCACAGACAGAAAGTTTCCTTGTATCACAACTCTTCTTAAATGTGGGGTTGAGATCTATCAAGTTCGACGACAGAAATGCCCTTTTTCTCCCACATGATAAATCTCAAACAAACATTTATTTTTTCCCAAGCCACTCAAATCAAGCCCATACATCGCAAAATTCCAGCAGATTATAAGAATCTGCGATCATTTCCAAAACAAACCAGATAAAGTATATACATAGCCAGCCACAGAGAGACACTGTCATTGCCTGACAATTCTTTAGTGTGGCTGAACACGCAAGATTCTTGAAGCTAGGATCGAAACCAGACTGACTTATACGCCAGCCGTAGATTCTACTGCACAACCACTAGGAAACTAGCGTAAGCAAAATTATTTTTAACGCATATATATCACTTTTTTTTTTTTTTTACATATATCCGCTTTACAGCTACCGAGAGCTCAATTCATTCGAAGAGCCTTGCCTTACGCGATTAGCAATCGTTAATTCCCACGCTAATTTCTGTGTGTGTAAAATGTACTTCTGGCGTAGCATATTCGTTAATCAAATGAAGGATGTAATACGATTAAAGTATTAATTTGTGTAATATATACATATCTAGATGATTTCAGCTACAGAGCTCAAACAATCAAAACTACTAAAATGCAAGCAAACACTACAAATAGGCACATTTAACGTAAGAACCTTAAATAGAATAGGACAACTCCCAGAGCTAATTGCATCGGCCGAAGAACATAATATAGAAATAATTTGCATACAAGAACACAGATACACGCACACAGAAGATATCAAATATCACGAAACTGGCAATGGATGGTCGCTCGCCACTGTATCCGCATGGAAAAACTCTGTCAACGCCGCAGTAGGAGGGGTAGGATTGCTTATAGGACCTAGAGCACTAAAAACGCTTAATAGCATAGAGAAAATACGACCTAGGATGATGATAGCTACATTTAACGGAAACCCCAGAGCAACAATCGTCTCATGCTACAGCCCCACCAATGTTAGTGAAGAAAATGAAATAGTCACCTTCTACGATGAGTTATCCTCATTAGTGCGTAGCATCCCGAAACACAACATGTTAGTCATTGGCGGAGACATGAATGCACAAATCGGGAAAAACGGAAACAACAAATACAGCCTCCACAACACGTCAAATAGAAATGGGCAACATCTAACAGATTTCATGATAGAAAATAGATTAGCATGCCTCAATACAAACTACCAAAAAAGAGAGGGCAAACTATGGACATACACGTACGCAAACAATACTAAAGCTCAGATAGACTACGTCCTTATAAACAAGAAATGGAAGAATAGTGCATTGAATTGCGAGGCATACTCCTCTTTTGAGGGTGTGTCCACCGATCACCGAATAGTCACAGCGAAAATACGGTTAAGCCTACGAAAAAACGCCAAACGAACAGCGACCACCAAACACTATGACTGGGCCCTATTAAACAACAAAGATGTCAGAGATAAATACGTATTAGAATTGAGAAACAGATTCGAAACACTACAAGAAAAGACGGAAAAAAGTACACCAAACGACGAATACGAAAATTTCGTCAATGCACACCTTGAGGCAGCAGCAAAATACATTCCAACAAAAATTAAAACTAAATATAGAGTCCCATGGGAAACCTTAGCGGTGAGAGAAAAACGTGCACTAGTGAAAACAGCCTCCAAAAACTATCGAAAAAACCCAACAAACACAAATGCCTTAAAACTAAAAACGGCACAAAATCAATTAGCAGGCATATATATAAAGGAACAGACAGAATACATTCAAAATCAGATAGATAAGATCAGAGACTCGGTAGAAGATAGACAATCTAGAATTGCCTGGCAAACAATAAACGAAGTGAGCAGAAGAAAGAGCACAGCCAAAGCAAAACTTAAAGCAGCAAACCAACAAGAAAGAATAAAACTGTGGAAACAGCACTTCGAAAACTTACTTGGAAACCCACCAAAAATAACGCATGAACCAATCACCAGAATAATTAGCAAACAATTAGACATTAAACTTGGACCGTTCACACAAGGAGAACTCGACTCGGTTCTCAGAAAAATTAAAAATAGGAAAGCTGCAGGACTGGACGAAATTCCCCCGGAAGTATGGAAGACCAGACAACTCGACGACATACTGCTCCGACACTGCAACGCAGTATACAATCAAAATCCGATAGATAGATGGACGAAGGGATGCATACTCCCCTTCCCTAAAAAGGGGGACCTCGGATTAGCCAAAAACTACCGAGGCATAACACTTACATCCATAGCTGCCAAAATCTACAATGCCCTACTACGAAACCGCATAGAACCCAAAATCGACAACATACTTAGAAAAAACCAAAATGGCTTCCGAAGAAATAGATCTACGACCTCACAAATACTAACCATCCGCAGAATCCTTGAAGGTGTACGGGCAAAGAACCTACAAGCGACATTAATATTTGTCGACTTTACCAAGGCTTTCGACTCCATTCACAGAGGAAAGATGGAACAAATCCTACTAGCGTACGGCATACCTAAAGAAACCGTAGCGGCAATAACGATTCTCTATAGAAACACTAAAGTAAAAGTACGATCACCAGATGGAGACACAGAATACTTCGACATTGTAGCAGGAGTACTACAAGGGGACACGCTGGCTCCGTATCTCTTTATCATTTGTCTAGACTACGTACTTAGAACATCGATTGACAAAATCAAAGAGAATGGCTTCGAACTGACGAAGAAAAGAAGCAGAAGATATCCCGCAACAACAATTACCGACGCCGACTACGCCGATGACATAGCGATACTGGCAAATACACCTGACCAAGCCGAAACACTTCTACATAGCCTGGAACGAGCAGCAGCAAGCATAGGCCTCCATGTTAATGCACACAAAACGGAATATATGTGCTATAACCAAACGGGGGACATCTCCACTCTAGAAGGAACCCCTCTTAAACTAGTAGACAAATTCACGTACCTAGGAAGCAGCGTCGAATCAACCGAAAAGGACATCGAAACGAGGTTAACGAAAGCATGGACAGCTATCAATAGGCTATCGACTATATGGAAATCAGACCTAACCGATAAAATGAAACGCAGTTTCTTCCAGGCAGCGGTCACATCGATACTGCTATATGGATGCACTACATGGACGCTAACAAAACGGCTCGAGAAGAAACTAGATGGCAATTACACAAGAATGCTGCGTGCAATCCTCAACAAGTCCTGGCAGCGGCACCCCACAAGACACCAACTGTACGGCCACCTGCCCCCTATCACGAAATCTATTCAAGTTAGGAGAACCAGACATGCAGGACATTGCTGGAGAAGCAGAGATGAACTCATAAGAGATGTACTCTTATGGATCCCCACACACGGCCGCGCAAAAGCAGGACGACCAGCACGAACGTACATTCAGCAGCTGTGTGAGGATACAGGATGTTGTCCTGAAGACCTGCCTAGGGCGATGAACGATAGGGAGGAGTGGCGAGAGAGGGTCAGGGATATCCGTGCTGCCAGCTCGATATGATGATGATGATACATATCTATATATATATATATATATATATATATATATATATGTATGTGTGTGTGTGTGTGTGTGTCTGTCCGTCTGTCTGTACATATATTATTAGAGTTAAAAAGTTGACCAAGTACACAATCACCCGTGCTAAAATTATTGGTAATCAGTAATATCTTTTGCATATGCAATTATCGTCTGAAATAAGGCAGGGAGAATGGGTGGTTAAAACTAATTCCTTTCCCACGTTATTTTTTATTTATTTTTTTTTTTTTACTTATGTTGATGACCTGGACACCAATAAAATGTTTTATGATCAGGCAAGGTTTATTACGCATTATATTGTTTTGGAAGATATGAACCACACCCACTTTCAAGTAACCTGTTTAACTTTTAGACTTGCTATGTTACATTATCTCTTGTAATTAATTTTTTTCTTAAATTAACAACATCTAATTATGATACATATATTCACTGATATATATATATATATATATATATATATATATATATATATTAGAGATACAAATGTTTACGGCTTTCCAATAAGCCATGATAAAAATTTTGATTATATCGTTTCAATGTGTTGTTATTGTCAATAATATTATTACCAGAGAAACCTTCAAAGTAACTGTACGCACTCAACTGACCTTTTGATATAGATAAGTGGTCTACATTGAAATAAATATAGTGCACTCTCATCAGAAGTGAAGATAGGACAATACCTATCTCGGTAACTGTTATTTTATTGTCACCTTATATAATCTGCGTACAAAACTGAACTTAATTTCTGGATGGAAGTTGTCGGCGCTGGTACGTCGTGTCCTCTGTGTGTGTGTGTGTGTGTATTTGCATGTGTATGTGTGTGAGAGAGAGAGAGACAGAGAGAGAGAGAGAGCATATTTTCATTTGTGTGTGTGAGTATATTTGCGCATGTGTGAGTATATTTGTGTGTGTGTGTGTGTCTATTTAAGTATATTTGCCTCTGTGTGTGTGGGCGCACGTGTGTGTGTGTGTGTGTGTGTGTGTGTGTGTGTGTGTGTGAGTATATTTGTGTGTGGATGAATATGTTTGGATGTGTGTGTGTGTGTGTGTGTGAGTATTTTCGCATGTGTGTGTAGGTGTGTGACTATATTTGGCTCTCTGTGTGTGTGAGTGCGTGAGAGTATATTTGTGTGTGTGTGAGTATTTTTTCGTGTGTCTGTGTATGAGAGTTTTTTCGTGTGTGTGTGTGTGTGTGTGTGTGAGAGAGAGTATGTTTGCATGTGTGTGTGTATGTGTATGTAAGTATATTTGTATGTGTGTGTTTATATGTGTGTGGGTATAATTGCACGTGTGTGTGTGTGAATATATTTACGTGTGTATATGTGTAAGGTTATTAGTACAGTTATTTAAAAAGTTGGTGGTATATAAAGGTAAATAAATTAATCATTATGCCAGAAAAACTATATATATATATATATATATATATATATATAACAGTGTAGGTTATCATTATCTCACTTCGTGGGTTTGTGTCTGACGAAATACGGTATAATTAGGACAATGCTCAATATCTGTGATAGAGCTCTAATGATAATAATAATAATAATAATAATAATAATAAGTAAATATATATATTAGTCTTTATATATATCTGATAGCACATCTTTAAATATATTTAATAGCAAAAATGTATGTCTGCCACCACAAGTTTCATGCAATCTTATTACGACAATCATCAGCCTGATGATTGTCGCAATAAATAGAGCAATCCAGGGAAAGGAGTAGCACCCTTTATTTCACTTCAGTGTCGTAGCTATTGAAAAGGGAACCTTCGGGTCACCCTCGACTGAGGTTACCAACTTTACTTACTTATTATTTTCAGGTAAAATCATTCAAATCTGTGCAAGCAAAATTTCAAAGCATGTTTAACTGCAACAATTTTTCCCCGAAAAGCCAAATTTATGGTTCGGTCAAATATTTCAGTAAACAACCGCAACATGAAGACAGAAAATTTCCAGATCTGGCAGAAAGGTGATTGCAAGATATTCTTACAACGTGGATGTTGTGAGACATTCTTCCTGAAAGAGTCCAAAATGTCCCTCTGAAGACGTTCCCAAGAATTTAGTCTTTCACGTGCACTGTAGGATAAAGTCAGTCAATTTCAACCCCTGTCATCTGATTTGACGTTTCCGAATTGCTACGATTGCTTTTTAAGACTCAAGTGAAAGATAACTTGTTGCAATATGAATTATATTTATGGGTTGCATCTATTTTGAGACATTATATATATATATATATATGTGTGTGTGTGTGTGTGTGGTATGGCAGCAGTCGTTCATTTAAGCATGTTTAATTAAATAATAAAGACAAGTTTTTTTCTGTATAATATATTTAAGACCCTTTCAAGATTTCTGATAAGTGCCTAAGTTTCAGTTTGGAATTGGTAATATTTACCAACCCCTCCGCTCGGGCAGGATATGACACAAGGTCAATTTTTAAGCGGAGTTCAACAGGTTTTGAATTCAGAGTTTTCCTTCTCCTAGACTAGTTGCCTCGCCAAGGCTGAAGAACCTAGTCTGTCCTACTATCTACCCATAGCTGGAGGGAGAATAATTGGATTCATACCTTTTCCAAGGGTATTAGTGCTCTGTGAAATGCAATCAGTCTCGTCGAGGATTTGAACTCGTGTCACCGTGTCCATTTCCTACGACGATAACGACTACACCACGGGCACCTTCAGTTTGGAATTGGTAGATGAATTTCCATCAACCAATTCATCTACGAATTCCAACCTGAAACTAAGACACTTATCAGGTAACTTGAAAGGATCTTGAATAAATCATACAGACCAAATTTGTCTTCATTATTCAATGAAACATGCATATATATATATATATATATAGTGGTTGAGAGTGATCTATCATATATATATATATATATATATATATATATATATATGTCTATAATGAACGGTCACGTTGATTTTAACACGAGAGGAGACAAAAAATTTTGTTATTCCTGAGGAAAATTAGAACATGTGTGGATTATCATGATTGTTCTAGCTTTCACCGTCTTACTCAGTATTTTCAGTTGCAACCTAATCCTAGTGTAGTGGCTAACATGCTCGACTAATAGTGAGCGAGTTCGATCTCCAGTCTCGCTATTACGTTTACTTTCGGACCAATAATCTAAGGAAAGATATTGAAACAACTTATCCACCCGGCTATGGGTTAATTAGAATCACTGCTTTTCTATAAGTCTGGAATGATATTAAATAATTCAAAAAGGTTGATATCCCAATGAATAAAGGAATCAAACTAAATCAATACAATATGGGCTCTATCAATAGGTGATGTTTAAAATGCTTACGGTATATCTGTAGAGGAGTACGACCCTTCCGAACGAAAATGTTGATAATAACTAAATTACATTTCATGCTAAGACTAGTGACCTGACTTGATGGTAATACGGGGTACCCCTTTATTTGATGCTAAGACTAGTGTCCTGACTTGATGGTAATATGGGGTACCCCTTTATTTGATGCTAAGACTAGTGTCCTGACTTGATGGTAATATGGGGTACCCCTCTATTTGATGCTTAGACTAGTGTCCTGACTTGATGGTAATATGGGGTACCCCTTCATTTGATGTTATGACTAGTGTCCTGACTTGATGGTAATATGGGGTACCCCTTCATTTGATGCTAAGACTAGTGTCCTGAATTGATGCCAATATGGGGTACCCCTTTATTTGATCCTAAGACTAGTGTCCTGAACTGATGGTAATATGGGGTACCCCTTTATTTGATGCAAAGACTAGTGTCCTGAATTGATGGTAATATGGGGTACCCCTCTATTTGATGCTAAGACTAGTGTCCTGATTGATTGTAATATGGGGTACCCTTAATTCCTATAACTTTTAGGTATACATTGAACTTGATTGGAAGTACCAGTTAGAGTCCCATTTAAGGTTGAAATAGAACTGTTCAATCATTTACTAAGGACTATTAATTTTGCTTATTTAAAACCATAAAACTAAATGTTAACTGTTCGTATGAGATTCTTATAATTGTCAAACAAGAAAACATATTTTAAATAGCAATACTTTAAACCATTTAACTGTTTTAAAACAAATGTTTTTATGTTAAGAAAACAGTTTTAGTGTTAGCTATACTTGAAAACATTTAATTGTGTTAACACAGATGAATAATATCAAATATAATTATTACTGATTGATAGGTATACTTGAAACCATTTAACTGTGCCCAAACAAATTAGCTCTAACTCGTTTAAGAAATAAATTTACCATCAAACACTTTACTAAAATAATCATGTATGAAGAGAAATTGGCATCAAATAAGCATCGAAGGTTGTTACACCATTAAACGAAATACCCTAACCGATTCTATAATGGGCGACTTCTCTCGAAACAATCTATAAAAGACCCCTTCCTGCATGTGACGGCTTGGACAATAGAATACGCTGACTGCACTTTAGCTGAAGTGTATGACTTCCTCCTCAATGTTTGTCTTTGATATAGAGCTTTTTGGGAATGTGAAGATCGCTTTCATTGCCATTACTTCAATATCTACTACGACTGACAGTGGTAGAACCTGTCAGGAAACTATCGATGGTTTTAATAGAGCTATTTGATCATTTTCCCGTGTGCAAAAATGACTGATATTTAACAAATTGCTAACGTTAATTTGCAGTAATTGAAACCAGTTAATTGTGTACAAACAACAATTATCATTTATTAGTTTGATAAGAGATATCAGAAAGCAATACTTTTGTTGTATATTGACCTCCGACCCCGCCAAACATTTCATTCCAAAGACGGTGGAGGTGCATATTCCATTGGTGTGGGCGAGCTTGGCTGACAAAATGGAACAGAGTTAAAATCCTATGGTACTGTCACAAACTTATGCACCGGAAGAGAGTGACCTGTGAACTGCACGATAGTTATTTCCGCTCGATGACGATCAAACATGCCATTCCAAAGACGGCGGAAGTGCATATTCCGATGGCCAGTTATGGGAGGAGATTAGGTGGGCAATGAACTATTATATAACCGGAAATTCAATCAGTTGGAGACAAGATGCGGTAGAGAAAGCCAGCACCCAGCAGAGGGGGCCCTAAGGCCCCCGATTAATGAGTTTTTGAGGATCAGACGAGTTGGAGATTAGATGCGGTAGAGAAAACCAGCACCCAGAGAAGGTGGGCCCGGGTCTCCGCTTGAGCAGCCCAGGAGAACGGGAAAGAAACACTGATGGCCATAAGAGTGTGGTCAATATGTTGCAGTTCTGTTCGGTCTCCAACTCCCTCTCACACACAACTCTTTTAAATAAAGTGAGAGGTATATTTTTCTAAAAGACTGTGTCGTACGTTATTATTATTTCGTCGTTATGATTCTTTATGCATGCATGAATCTGCTCTGAATATACAACACTTTAAACTATTTAACTATGAGCTAACAAAAAAATTATACCAAATCGTATTATTTGATTTAAATAGAAATGCACACAATCGTTTAACTGTGTGCAAATACTTGATTAATAGTAAATAGATTTATTAGTTTTAGAGAGTCGCTATTGATATATGCTATCGGTCATATGGAGGTGAAATAAGACGCAATTTCTTCATGGCAACGGTCGTGTTCTTACTATTATATGGATGCACCACATGGACGCTGACAAAGCGTATTGAGAAAAAGCTTCACAGCAATTACACGATAATTCTGCCAGCTTTTTTGAACAAATCCTGAAAGCAACATCCCATAAAGTAGCTCCTAGACGGCCATCCACCTCTCATCTCTAAAGGCCATTCAAGTCCGGCGAACAAGATATGCTAGACACTGCTGGAGAAGTAAGTAAGTAAAGTAAAGTTAGCGACCATAGTCGAGGGTGACCCGAAGGCTCCCTTTTCGATAGCTACTACACCAAAGGGTAGGGGAGGGCGCTACTCCATTCCCTGGATTGCTCCACTTTACCCTTGAACCGTACCTTATAATGCTGAGTGTTAAGCAAGGTGGTATCAAGTTCCATTTTTAAAGTCTTTGGTATGACTCGACCTGGGATTGAACCCAGGTCTCCCGGGCCATTGGCGAACACTCTAAGGACCAACTATTAAGCAACAATCTCCATTGGCCCTTGTTGGACGACCAGCTAGAACTTGTCTACAGAGGCGATGGACAATAGAGACGAATGGTTCGAGAGAGTCAGGGAAATCTGTGCTAGGGGCAAAATATAATTATGATGATGATGATGATGAGTGTTAGATAGTAAAACCTCAAACTATTTAACTGCGTGCAAAGTTCTGGCTCATTTTAAAATGTTTTCAAAAAATATTTGTTTACAAATGATACTAATTCAAGATATGTATAAATAGGATTTACATTACGTAAATAGGATTTACATAACCGGACATTGGCCTAGAGGTTAGAGTGTTCGCCAATGGCCCGGGAGACCTCGGTTCAATCCCAGGTCGAGTCATACCAAAGACTCAAAAAATGGTACTTGATGCCTCCTTGCTTAACACTCAGCATTATAAGGTACGGATCAAGGGTAAAGTGGATCAATCCAGGGAAAGGAGTAGCGCCCTCCCCTACACCTTGGTGTAGTAAGCTATCGAAAAGGGAGCCTTCGCGTCACCCTCGACTATGGTCGCCAACTTTACTTTTACTTACATTACGTAACCAACAAGGTTTGATATGCCATAACGACCAACCAACCAACCAGAGTTGTTAATCTTGTTAGGCTCCCATCTATTGACTCAATTAGAACTGTTTAACCATTTTACTGTTTACAAATGAATAACTTATGCCAAATTGAACTGTCACTGTTATATATGAATATATGAAACAATTTAGCTTTGAGCCAAAGATTGATATTAAAAAGAATTTATAAAGTCAGATAGCAATACTTGAAATCATTCGAATAAGCACAAAGAAATATTTTCTGGTTCGTTTAGAAATGTGACTTAACAATTTCATTGCAAATCATATATACGAGGATCATTAAATAAGGCTCAAGACTTTTTTCGTATGGGCACTTTTATTGATAGTACACACATGAAACTCTAGTCCCCTTTGAAGTAATCTCCTCCTGCTGCAATGCGCTTGTACCGTTCCAACAACTTCTGGAACGCCCCATGGAAGTCCTCTTTTGTAAGCATGTCAATGACCTTCGTCAAAGACTCTTTCATCTCCACAATTGTCTCATAACGACAGCCTCTGAGCTGAGGGAATAACCAAAAGTCACAGGGAGCAAGGTCTGGACTATAGGGACTGTGAGTGACTGTCTTGATGCCCATCTTGGTTAAATAGTCTTTGACAAGGATGGAGTTTTGAACGGGTGCATTGTCTGTCCTGGTGGAAATGTCACTGATTCGATTTGAAGCGTGCTGGCCTCTTCCCTATGAATCTCTCCCTGAACCCCCTTAAAACCTCAACATAGTAACCCTAACCCTGACCCTTTGACCAATCAACTCTGATGTACTGGCTTCCTTACTCCTACGACACCTCTCATCCTCCCCCACAGACTCCCTGGCTTCCTTGAATCTCTTATGCCACTCAAAAACTGATGCTCAATTCATGCAAGATGCTCCAAAAGCAGTCTGAAGCACTCCATACGTTTCTGTGGCATTTTTTTCAAGTTTAAAACAGAATTTTATTGCATATCGTTCCTCTAAAGTGTCCTCACGTCTAGATTGCATTTTTGAAATTCACCAGCTGTGACAATCAGACTTTAGTAGGGTGTATTCCAATTCCTGCTATAGCTGTTCATCTCATAAGATGTATAGCAATAACATACTGAATTTTCAAGAGTCTACGACAATTTTAAGTGCCTGTACAAAAAAGTCTGGAAACTTACTGAATACACCACGTATTTAGTATATGTATAAACAGGATTTCGCTTATTACAATTCTGCAGTCTATTTCTTTAATCATTACGCCACGAGGCTTCCCCGTAAACAGGATTTGTTATTAAATAAACAACAAATGTTCACATGCCATAAAACACAATCAACCAACCATAATTGAATTTGGGTGCCCTTTTCATAATGTTCCATTCAATTCGAAGTTAGTATCTTTTTACTTTTCGCCGGAAAGGACAAACCCAGTGGCGTAGTGGATTAAATGCAGGACTCTGACCGCGAAGTAAGTGAGTTCGAATTTCACTATCGTACTAAGGCCTTTGGGGAAAAGTATTATTCACAATGTACCCAGCTATGGGTTGAATAAAATCATTGTCCGTCTTTTGTAAGGATGGCTATGGCAGTAAATAATCAATAAAGGTTGATATACCATTACATAAAGAAACCAACTCTAATATTTTGAAAGAGCTATACTCTTCACGTAGCGTATATTTTGGCCGGCCATTTTTTGTTGTGTTGAACTTGTATAAATATTGTCTGCTACTTATCCATTTTTAAGTGGCAAAATCAACTTGACAATTTCTTTTTTTTTCCTTGTTAATTAACACGAGATATGGTCTTTTGGTTTGAATTGGGTTATCCGTTTATATCTCAACTTTTCAGATAATTCTATAAGTCGCATTTTCTAGGACTTTTCTAATTCATACACAATCTCTTTCTCAACATGATCAAATTTCGTCACTTGCTACATTCACAATTATTTTTTAATCCTTGAGAGTTTTTCACATTAGTGTTAGCTGATGGTCTTTCAGGGGACTTTGAGTGACAGCAAGACTCTTCAAGTCTCCAGGACTTTTCTCAGTATTCCTTTTGCCGGAATGAAGGAACAACAATTCTTGTTTATATAATTCTTGTTCATTGCTACGAAAGGAACGAACTGGCTACATGTGTGAGAGAGGCAGACAGAGAGACAGGCTGCTACGAGTAACAACACGTGAGACACGTATTCGATAGTCAGTTAGGAACTGCTAGGGTTTTTATCCTATCTTTAAATTTACACCATATCTTCTTAATCCACGTTTAGATACATATTTTAGAACCTTTCTTCTTTGTGCTTCTCAACCCGGAGCCGCCACCGTTCCTGGTGACTGCTACTCTCCCTACTCTCCCTAGTCTTCGAATCTCTCCAAATCTCTGACCGAATCTCACTGACCGTGGGACTCCCTTGTCACTCTATAATATTCTGAACACCTATACCTATTAGGTCCGGTTCTAAATACACGTGATTCATTTTCGCAATCCCTTGTTTACACAAGTGCAATATCCTGTTTTTAAATCCCTTAATAATCGGTCTGTCAAGATATGTATGTAACAATTAGGGAATTTACCTCGTGTGGCGTGACCTTTTGCTTGTTCGTGAAGGAGGCTTTTTTGCTTCGTGACTGGCCCGTTACGCAAACATCTTTAGCTGCTTCGTGCGCTAGAAATATAATTACATTCTATTTGAAATTTTGTGATAAAATATCATTGTCCTTCGCCAAAATACGGAAAGGCTTTTAAATGAGGAAAGGTGTTATCTTTAGCCTCAAAAAATCTGAAAGTTGAAAGGTCATTTTTACCTAGCAACCAATAGCTTTTAGACATTTACGTTTTATCTTTGTGTTATTCATCCATCCTGATGGAAAAAATTTACTTTTTATATAGATTATTATCTTATGATATACATATATATATGAACCAGACATGCAGGACACTGCTGGAGAAGCAGGGACGAACTCATAAGTGATGTACTCCTATGGACCTCCAAATATGGCCGGGCAAAAGCAGGACGACCAGCACGAACATACATTCAGCTGCTATGTGAGGATACGGGATGTAGCCCTGAAGACCTGCCAGAGGCGATGAACAATAGGGAAAAGTGGTGAGAGAGGGTCTGGGAAATCCGTGCTAGGGTCACGACATGATGATGATATATATATGTATAAAATGTGTATGTGTGTGTGTGGGGGGGTACGAGAACAATTCAAGTGATGTTTTTTTCATGGACTCCTGGATATGGATTCGATAGTTTTGACCGACTAGCAAAAACTTAAAGCAGCCGTATGTTGATAGAGGATGCAATTTAGAAGACCTTGGAGCAGTGGTTAATAGGGACGGTTGTCGTGAGAGAGTCTGTGTGTTGTCAACAGGACTTAATGATGATAATATTTATATTAGTTGTATGCGGATACAGGATGCAGTCTAGAAGACCGGCTAAGAGCAATGGCTGATATGGACGGATGGCAACAATGAGAGTTAGGGAATCCCGTGTTTTCAGCGAGATTGAGAAACATGAAACTGATGAAGATAATGATGATGAAAAAGATATTTGTGTGTGTGTGTGGGTGTGTGTGTGATGGATATCATTATGAGATTGCTTGTGTTTTGGGCTTTGCAATACAGAGGTGGGAAAAAATTTTTTTGGTTATGTCATAATGGCATATTAATCTTTGTGGGTTACTTATTACCGAATATGTTTCTTTATTTTTTTCCTTGTTTTTTTTTTTTTTTTTTTTTTTTGCAATTATATTTTCTCGGCGAATAGTTCATCGGTAAAAAATATGTGATTAAATTGATTTTTAGCATCCAATACTAGTTAGTAGACAATTGGGTTTCATAGAAGTATAGTTTGTATATGGTCTTATATTGTTGACATATATATATATATATTATGTCGTGCTGCTGGCACGGATTTCCCTAAATCGCCCTCAACATTCGTCTCAAACGACAATTTGTATTCGGCAGGTCCTCTAGACTATATCCTGTGTCTGTAGATAAGTTTTAGCCGGACGTCCAACACCTACTTATCATCAAGCTTCCTCTCAGAAATTTAGACAACTAAAAAACCTTAATCGTTATTTAAAGTCAAATCCTGTTAACTTATATGTTTTTCAGGTGAATCGTTTGGGAATTACATTGCCATTGCTTGTTTTAGATTTGATTTCTCATCAGCTTTTGTGTTGATGTTGAGGGCTTCTGGACTGAGATAATATCATTTGAAATTTTCAGTCGTATTTGTTCAGTTATTGGTTGGGTACGACTTATTTTAGATCGTAGGGAAGGTTTAAGTTTGATTATGAGTAGTAATTTAATAAGCCCTTTGTTCAGATGAGACACAATGTCATATTAATGGTGCACCCAGTAAGATTTGAGTTTGCTATTCAAGCTTGTTAACCACTTGACGTGCCTAAGTTTGGTTAGGAGTAAGTAGAATAAGTTTTACTATAATTTTTGGTTCTGGATTTATTTTGAGAATTGATTGGTGGATTTGTCTTCGTGATTTCTTTATTTTATTTTTGAGGGATATTTAGAGTTTTCGGTGATGTATTATGAGCAGTGGAATAGGTGTTTGTTGAGAGTATCAATTCTTTTTTTTTTATTTCGGGTGACTGTATTACTTTTTGGCTGTTCTTGAAATTTTATAAAAGACCTTTGGCCAGTCAGCTGGGGCTGTACAATACACCGACTGCTTCTCAACAGAGGTGTAAAACCCCCAAATGAGTGTCCTTGATATTACACTAAACAATCTGATGGTGAGGTTCCACTACTGCTGGAGGTTTGGGGAATACGGAGTACCCCTTCATTGCCATCGCTCCCAGGTCTACTCTGACCTGAGTGGTACCACATGATAGGGCCCTATCTATGAGTCAAATATGTAGAATTAAACTGCGTTCTCAAACTCTACTGAAAGACTAAAAATAGAACTGTTTTGATACTTAAACTGCGTACTTATGCTAAAATGGGCTGCTTGAAATAAAACTGTTTCGACACGTAAACTGTATACTTATGCCAAAATGAATTATTTGAAGTAGAATTGTTTTGACATTGAAACTGTATTTACGCTAAACTGAATTGTTGACAAAAACTATATTCATACTAAAGTGGTTTGTTTGAATTAGAACTGCTTAATTAACATGAACTGCTTGAAATAGAACTGTTTTTGACAATTAAATTGTGTACTTATGTTAAACTGAGTTGTTTGAAATAAAACTGTTTATTTTTATAACACGAAGGTTGATAAGCCATAAAACAATCAAACAACCATGAATCATCACACACACACACACACACACACACACACACACACACACACACACACACACACACATATATATATATATATATATATATATATAGGTGATAGAGACGGTGATCCAAATTCAAATCTTGAACGAGGGTGTTCGCATTTTACATTTTGCTAATATCCTTAGGAAAGTTCATAATCAATTTAACTGCTCGGGCTAAGGGTTAACAGTCTGGGCTCTTTAATCTTGCTATGGCAACCAGTCTAAGAGAAAGAAAACTCTGCATTCCAACCTGTTAAACCCCAACCCTGTTAAACCTTGCCTCGCATCTTGCACGTACAGATTAATTATATATAAATATATATACAAATATACATGCGTGTATGTTTGTATGTGTGTTTGTGTGTGTTTGTTCCACGTATATTTGCATACCCACAAATTCATTATCGCAAGAAACGTAACCGTGATTGAACAAAAAGAATTAAACGTTAATGTATATACCCAACCCCTCCTCATGAGCAGAATGCAACACAAGGTCTGTTTTTAAGTGGAGATTTCAATTTAAAGTTTTCCTTCTCGTAGACCGGTTGCCATAAGTTTAAGGTGCCCAGTCTTCCTTTCTATTTACGTATAGCTGGAGGAAAGACTGTTACATAGCCTTGATATGGCTACGTGAAACGTACATAGAATGTTCATAACATATATACATTGAACATAGGAGTCCCGAAACACGAAAAACACGTAACGACTTCTAACTTCAGGTACGAAACCTTTCATTACCTTTGAGTTAAAGGATTCGACATAAGGAAGAGAGATGCACAATCTTTCTATCTGCCCCACCAACACGTGTGGCACCCACCACAAGGCCACTGGCCTGGCTTCGGCGAGCAAGCGAAAGCCAACCATCTTCTCCCGAGGCAGAGCTCAACTACCTGACTTTTTCAAAATCCCCCAAATCCTCTGCGCGTTTCCGGTGCGTGACGTCACCCGCACTCTCTAACCCCGTTTCCCATCTGGGCTATTGTGACATCTCTGAGTGACACGTCCAATCCGACCGCGCGCGTGAACACCTGCGTTAATGTTGCACCTAAGTAACCCATGCACTGAGCCGAAAGGTTCTCAGCCTAACTAAACCCAATGGCATAAAACGAAATCCCTCGGCCATTATATTTCAAGACAATCAGATTTATAATTTTTTTTCTAAAAGTCTTTCTACAACCAAAAATGTAAACGGACTCGTCTCGGATTTGAACTGGGTTAACTATGCCGAGTTCCTGCGTGGAAACCCATTACACATGAAACGCCTCCTAAATTAATATTGTAACACTGATTATATTTGCTCAGCGAAGCTAAATTATTTTTACTACGACTTTAAAGATAATATATGATGATAATAACTCAAATAATTGTAATAATCATTTGAAAAAAGAATTGTAATAATATTTTTATTCGTTTTATCTTATCTTATTTTATATCTTATTTTATTTTATCATTTTTTTTTTTTTTAGCGATGGAGTTGGTAAAAATAATTTTAGTCGCGATATAGCAAGTCGGAAATGTGTATTTCAATGACTAATGGTTATTGCTCTAAAATGGTATTTGATTTGATGGAATTTGATTTTTTTTAAATTCAATGTTCTGTTCTTTTTTTTTTCTTTTTTTTTTTAATTTTTTAAATATGAGCGGGAGAAGTCTAACTGTGTATGACACAAAATTATTTTATTTTGTCTTTTGTTTTTCTTTTTGTATTTTTTGTTGTTTCCCTCCTCCCACTAAAATCGATAACATTATATTATTATTTATATTAAGGAATTTCTGTTGCTAACTTCTGTCTTAAGAAAGAAAGTGGCTTTTTTTTTCGTTTACTTTTCTGCAACTAGTGACGCAGATAGTATTTAAGTGACGAGAAGACTGAATAAATTAGGTGTAGGAGGGGGTTTTTGGTAAGAAGACATGGTGAAATGTAGAAGAAGAATTGTTAGAGGACAAAAGAGAAGAAGAAGAAGAAGAAGAAGAAGAAGAAGAAGAAGAAGAAGAAGAAGAAGAAGAAGAAGAAGAAGAAGAAAATAGAAAGGTTATAGAGGTGCTACTAACAAAGAAGAAAATAAAGAAGAAAATCAGAGAAAATAGAATAGAAAATAAAAAAGAACGTCGAGACGAGAAGAAGAAGAAGAAGAAGAAGAAGAAGAAGAAGAAGAAGAAAAAGAAGAAGCTACTTACAAAGAAGAAGAAGAAGAAGAAGAAGAAGAAGAAGAAGAAGAAGAAGAAGAAGAAGAAGAAGAAGATAGAGATGCGACATACAAAGAAGAAGAAGAAAAACAAGAAAATAGAATAGGAAATAAAAAAAAGAACGTAGAAATGCAACAAACGAAGAAGAAGAAGAAGAAGAAGAAGAAGAAGAAGAAGAAGAAGAAGAAAGTTTGTTACAAACAAGGATAACCAGCGTTGCCCAGGAAAAATATGACTTCAAATATGACAACGCCAGTTGGAAAAACACTCATTAAGAGTATTGGTTTAAATTTCTGAAATGCATGCGAGAAAGATTTAAGTCTGTTACAAAAGGACGCGGAGTCGCAACTAAATACTAAATTTAATTTTTTATCAATGAATTCAATGTTTTTTCTCAATATTCGGTTATTACATTGTGTGTTTCTCAACTTGGCTAACGAAATAATTATTCATTAAAGTAAATAATTAAATCTTGTTTTTTTTAGGCATATTTTAAAATAACCTTGCTCATTGGTCTAGTGGATAGAGTGTTCGCCAGTGGTCCGAAAGACCTGGGTTCTATCACAGGTCGAGTCATACCAAAAACTTTTAAAATGGTTCTTGATACCTCCTTGCTGAATACACAGCTATATAAGGTACGTATCAAGATAACTTTGAGCAATCCAGGGAAAGATGTAGCGCCCTCTCTACACTTCTGTGTAGTAGCTATTGAAAAGGGAGCCTTCTGGTCACCCTCGACTACGGTCGCCATCTTTACTTACTTAAAAGACCAGAATCTTCCGCTATTAAAATTGCCCAGTCGACTTCGCTGCAGAGGGGTAAGACTCACCCCCACCCAACGTGTGTCCTAGATATGACACTAAACAATCTGATGACGAGGTTCCAGTAATGCTGGAGCCTTGGGGAATTCGGAGTACCTTTTTATTGCTATCGCTCCCAGGTCCACTCTGGCCCGGCGTGGTAGCACCTGATAGGGTTCTATGTATGTGTCAAATAGAACTGCATTGGTTGAGATGGGACTGTTTTGATATTCAAACTGCATATTTATGCTAAACTGGACTTTTTTTAAATATAACTATTTGAATAAAGTGAATATGTTGCAATAGAAATGTTTTTGAGAATGAAACTGCGTTCTTGTGATAAACTGAATTGTTTGAAATAGAAGTGTTTGTATAAAAATGGATTTGACATTAGAAAAAACGCAAAGTTGATATGTCATAAAATCCAAATTCAGCAAATAAATAAAAACTATTTCCGTCTTATTTGTTATTAGATTATTTACTGCTAAATAAAAATTAAAAAGAAACAACGTGCAATTATGCTAATTCAATAATTTTTGCCATTAATAAGTGATGTAAAAATTCAATTCTTACCTCGAAGAAACCTTCCGAAAAATCATTGATTTAGTTTGGTTTGCTTGTGTTTTATGGCATATCAACCATTGGGAGATACTAAATAGGAATTCCTGTTTTTACGCATATATCAAAAGATTTTTAAGGGAATAGTTCGTAGGTAATAATATTTTTAAGCTAACCAAATCTTGTTTGTTTTCACACAGTTAAGTAGTGTCAAGTATTGTTATCTAAATGTAATTATTCTATTGCTCACTGTTAAATGTTTTCATGACTTGCAACCAAACATTATTATTTTTAATATTAATTATTTGTTTTCATTCAGTTAAATATTTTCAAGTATTGTTATCTGTTGTGTTCTGGTTAGTGAATATAAGTAGTAGTAATAATAAGACAAACTACAATATGTGAGGAAAAAGTTATATTTACAGGAAATAGTATTTACAAGATAGAGACTGTTAGTAGTGAGAACATAGGATTAGTGATAGAGTAAGGATATACTTCAACAATAGGAACGGCTCTTCAGACTCGTAGACTAATCTGGACTGGACTCTTGGTATTAGAGCTACTGCCATGTATGGTAGATGGCCTAAGCTCATTATGCTGAAAAGGTAAGTGATACCCAAAATTATCTAAATCTAATAATTCTATTTAATATTCATGAGAACCCAAAGTAAAAATTGACACATTTTGTGAGACCCATCGTTGAGATCCTAATACGATGGTCACCCTACATTTCCCAAACTTCACAAGCAGGGTGACCAGCTCGAACCTACATACAGCAGGTCCGTGAGGATACGGGGTGTAGCCCTGAGGACCTGCCTGAAGCGATGAACGATAGGGAGGAGAGGTGAGAGAGGGTCAGGGATATCCGTGCTGATGGCACGACAAAATGATGAAATATTTGAAAAGTTCAATTTTACCAAGTCACGCTGTAGAATTCACCGACTGAATATCGGCCGAAGGGTAAGACCCTAACTAACGAGTGACCTGGATATGACACTAAACAATCTGATGGTGAGGCTACCGTAATGCAGGAGCTTTTGTGAATGCAGACTATCTCTTCTTTGCCATTATTCTTAGTTCCACTCTGATCCAACGTAGGAGCACCTAATAGGATCCTATGTACGGGTCAAATAGAACTGAGTGCAAAAAAAATGACTTCTGCTAAATTGAATTGTTGGAAATAGGACTGTGTGATCCTTTAACTGTGTGTAAGCAAATGACTGATGTTTAATTGAATTATGAGTGAAATGTAGTAAGACTTGGAACCGGTTAACTTTGGGTAATGCAAAGTTGAATTGTTAAAAATCATTGTCTTTAATTGGAATCATTTTGAGGTGAGGCATCTTAACCCGAGAATTAATCTTTTTATTTATTGCGGACATTTGTCTTCATCTTGGTAGTTTTTGTGTTGCTTTTTCTTTCACAACATTTCAGCCGAATTTCACCTCTGGCCTTCTGCAGGTGATTAACCGTGACCTCGGATCGGAATGCTGAGTCTTGTAACTGTATCCCCAGTACTTACTTCCTTCCATAGTTGTTGTCCGTCGCACGACGTTTTTGACCAAGCAAACCTCTGGCCGGCTTGAGTAGCATTTGAAACAATTATCTTCAGACAATGTTCACTTGGAACCGTAGAGACTCAACGCCTCTATCCGCTGCCCCACGGGCGATAAAGGATGGATTTTTTGGTGTTATAAATCTAATTATTTGTGCTCTTTATCTGCTATTCCACAGTCGGGTCCGTGCCGAATTTGTAATTGTCTTTAATTGGAATCATTTTGAGGTGAGGTTTCTTAACCTGAGAATTATTTTTTTATTTATTGCGGACATTTGTCCTCATCTTGGTAGTTTTTGTGTTGTTTCTTCATTCACTACGTTTCGACCAAATTTCACCCCTGGCCTTCTTCAGTTGATTAACCGTCACCTCGGATAGGAATGCTGAGTCTTGTAACCGTATCCCCAGTAATTACTGCCTTCCATAGTTGTTGTCTATCGCACCACACAACACAAAAACTACCAAGATGAGGACAAAAAGTACACAATAAATAAAAATCAATTCTCAGATTAAGAAGCCTCATCTCAAAAAATGATTCCAATTAAAGACAATTACAAATTCGGTAAGGACCCGACTGTGGAATACCAGATAAGGAGAACAAATAATTAGATTCATAACACCAAAAAATCCATCCTTGATCGCCCTTCAGCGCCCATGGCGCAGTGGATAGAGGCGTTGAGTCTCTACGGTTCCAGGTGAGCATTGTTAGAAAATAGCTGTTTCAAATTCTACCCAAGCCGGCCAGTGGTTTACTTGGTCAACAAAACGTGGTGCGACGAACAACAACTATGGAAGGCAGTAATTACTGGGGATACGGTTACAAGACTCAGCATTCCGATCCGTGGTCGCGGTTAATCACCTGTAGAGGGCCAGAGGTGAAGTTTGGCTGAAATGTAGTGAAAGAAGGAAACAACACAAAAAAACTACCAAGAGGAGGACAAAAAGTCCGCAATAAATAAAAAATTAATTCTCATAACTGATCATTCAATTTTGTTTAAAATTACGGATATTTAATTGAATTGTTAGTGATAGATAGCAGTACTTGTAAGTATTGGACTTTGTTAAGTTATGCAAAATGTGCTATAATCAAACAGGTGACATTTCCACACTAGACGGAACCTCTCTGAAACTGGTAGACAAATTCACTTACCTAAGAAGCAGCGTCTCATCAACCGAAAAAGATATCGACACACGGCTAACGAAGGCATGGACAGTTATCGATAGGCTTTTGATCATATGGAAATCAGATCTGACCGTTAAAATGAAACGCAGTTTCTTCCAGGCAGCGGTCGTGTCGATACTGCTATATGGATGCACTACTTGGACGCTAACTAAACGGCTGGAGAAGAAGCTAGACGGCAATTACACTAGAATGTTGCGAGCAATATTGAACAAGCCCTGGCAGCAACACCCCACAAGGCACGAACTATACGGTCACCTGCCTCCCATCACGAAAACTATCCAAGCTAGACGAACCAGACATGCAGGACACTGCTGGAGAAGCAAGGACGAGGTCATAAGCGATGTACTCTTATGGACACCTGCATATGGCCAAGCAAAAGCAGGACGACCAGCTCGAACATACATACAGCAGCTATGTGAGGATACGGGATGTGGCCCTGAAGACCTGCTGGAGGCGATGAACGATAGGGAGAAGTAGCAAAAGAGGGTCAGGGATATCCGTGCTAGCAGCACGACATGATGATGATGATCATGAATTGCTCTAAATAAAACCGTCTGATCATTTAACTGTGTGCAAGCAAATCACTGATGGTTAATTGAATTGTGATACATTGCAATACTTGGAACGATTTAACTTTTTTGACTTATGCTAAATTGAAATGTTTGAAAAAGAATTGTTTCATCATTTACATCTGTATAAACAAATGACTGGTGTTTAATAGAATCCTTTGTGATTCATAGCAATACTTGGACAAATCATAATCATCTAATATATATATATATATATATATATATATATATATATATATACCGAATTTGGCATTAAATTACCTAGAATGGTTGGTATGCCATAAAATTGCAGTTGGTGTGGACTTGAATATGGTGACAATGAATGGTTCCCATACCCAAAATATTGCTGTACTGAAGCCCCAGGAATTGGTGCATTTTTGTGTCATACCAAGAATACTTGTTTGGGAGGGGTTAACTCTCTACAGAGGTGCAATCGGCGTATTCTTCAGCCCCAAATGTCAGGACGAAAATTATTGAAACCAATTTTATATATATTCAAATTTTTAAATGAATGTAATTGTAAATAGTCTAGAAAAAAATCCAACTAGAATTCATGTAAAAATCAGGAGTTTTAAATGCTGCCCAGAACCTAGAAATCAACACGAATGTTTTGTCATTCTCCTAGACCAGTTACCGATAAATATTATATAATTGCGGAAGGATTTTTTTTTTATATAATCATTTTTCGTTTTATATATCTTACCTTTCGGCTTAGTGCATTGGTTAGTTAGGTGCTTACATTGAGTGCAGGTGTTCACGTGCGTGCGGGGAGGATGTAACAATCACAGATGTCACCATAAAAAACCCAGATAGGAAATGGGCAGGGGATGTGAATGACGTCATACCCGGAAGTGATGGGCTGAGGATTTGGGGATTTGAAAAAAAACAGTGAGTTGAGATTTGGACTTAGACGGGGGTAGTTGATTTTCGGAGCTCGCCGAGGCCAGACCAGTAGTTTGCGGCGGGGTGCCGCACGTGGTGGGGTCAAATGGAAAAGTCAGCATAGAAAGAAATTGTGTCTCTCTCTCCTCATGTCGAAAAACCTTAAACTCAAAAAGGTAAATAAAAGTTTCGTACCTGAACCAAAAGAGAGTCGTCAGTGTTTCGTGTTTTTCGGACTCCTATGATGATGAACATTTGTGAACGTTTTCTGTATCCGTATGAATATTTCTATTTCACGAGTTCGTATCTTGGTCGTATATTTTTGGACCTATATATTATATGCGTATGAAGATTTTATGCATCTGAATATTTTGGCCGTATTTTACAAAAAGCCGTTTAGTTAGCGTCCAAGTAGTTCATCCATACGGCTGGAGAAGAAGCTAGACGGCAATTACACAAGAATGCTGCGTGCAAGTCCTGGCAGCAACACCCCACAAGGCACCAACTATACGGTCACCTGCCTCCCATCACGAAAACTATCCAAGCTAGACGAACCAGACATGCAGGACACTGCTGAAGAAGCAAGGACGAGGTCATAAGCGATGTACTCCTATGGACCTCCACATATGGCTGGGCAAAAGCAGGACGAACAGCACGAACATACATTCAGCAGCTATGTGAGGATACGGGATGTAGCCCAGAAGACCTACCAGAGGAGATGAACGATAGGGAGAAGTGGTGAGAGAGGGTCAGCGGCATAACATGATGATGATGATGAAGACTTAAACGCCAAGCCCTCTAAATTCTTTACCTTTATCTGCGAAGGTAGATTCATATTACGAATTAAACACAAATTATCTCGTGTATAAGATGAACTCACCTTAGCTAATCTATTTTCTGTGCTTTTAACGGCCAAGATATTACGTCCCCATCATCTTATAGTACCCCTTGTTTCCTATATTTTCTTTAAAATGCACTGTTTTACGTCATAACGATTGAATCTCTCTTTCTGTTCTTTTATCTGTCAAGTCTTTTTTTTTCACACACACCCACTTTTGGTTTATTTTCCGACTTCCTTCCATTTGATTTCTCCTTTATCTCATTTCTTTCCTTCTTTTTCTTCGCCTGCAACCTTCCTCCCTCCTCGTTTCCCTCACTCTCAAATCCCCTGGTCACCTTCCTTCCTCCCCGTGAAACATCTTTGTAACCCCTGTATAAGATAACGCAGCTTGTGATTCTCCTCACGAGACTTCGCTTCTAACACGCAGTCACGTGATCACCTCCCCGTCCGCAAATTACCTGACTTCCCGTCTTATAATCTCACATCCGCGAGATTTTGCGTGATCTTTGCGTTTAAAGACACCCAACTAGGTTCAGTTGGAATCATTTTGATCCTGAGGAGATTGTGAACGGTAACACGCGCGACAACCTGCGCACCATACTCTCGGCTTTCTCTTTTATCCGCTTCGACCTCAGCTAATAACTAATTAAATAATTATAATCTATTTGCACAAAACGTTACACGCGATCTCAAGACTGTAAAACCAGCAGATACAGCTTGATGGTCATGCGAATGAATAGAGGTATTTTCTATTTGGCATGTAATACTTAACCGAGACAACAGACTCTCCGTTTTACAAATTAAAATAAAGAGAAGCAGATCCTGGTCTCAGCAAAGCCATCTCACTACAACTAAATCGATAAACAATTCTGAACAATTTTATAGCTAAAGGACATTTGTGATATTTGCAGATTTGTTTCAATGATAAAAAAAACGTCATTGATCTTTTAACCCAACCACAGATTGAATTATACTGCAGATTGGTGACTGGTTGTTTGGTTTTTATGGCATATCAACCTATGTAGGTTATTTAACGCCAAATTCATTTTTATGAAAATAGTTCTATTTCAAACAATTCAGTTTAGCATAAGTACACAGTTTAAACGTAAGTACAGTTTAATTGTGAAAAACATTTCTATTTCAAGCTATTCAGTTTATTCAAACAGTTCTAATTCAGCTAATTCAGTTTAGTAGAAGTACAGATTTTGTTTACACATAGTTGAATATCAAAACAGTTCTATATTAAACAATTCACTTTAGCATAAGTACAGTTTAAATATAAGTACGGTTTAATTGTCAAAAACATTTCAGTTTGGTGAAACAGTTCTTATCCAAACAATTCAGTTTAGCCTTAGTATGCAGTTAGTTCTATTTGACCTATAAATTGGGCCCAGTCAGGTGATACCATACCGGGCCAGAGTGGACCTGAGACCAATGGCAATGCAGGGGTGCTCCGCATTCCGCAAAGTTCCAACATCACTGGAACCACACCTTCAGACTGTTCAATGTCATATACAGTACACTCATTGGGGTGGGGGATCTTGCCCCTCTGCAGAGGAGCAATCGGCGTATTCTACAGCCCCAGATGACTGGGCAATACACAGAATTAAAGTCAAAACAGTTTTATTTCAGATAATTCAGTTTTGCATAATTACACCGTTTAAATGTCAAAACAGTTCTATTTCCAGCAATTCCGTTTAGCATAAATACGCAGTTTAAATGCCTAAAAACAGTAAAATCCAACAACCGTTTAGTTCTATTTAGGCTATTTATAGAACCCTTCTCAGGTGCTATTACTCCGAGCCAGAATGGACATGGGAGCGATGGCAATAAAGGGATATTCCGCATTCCCCAAAGCTCCAGCATTACTGGAAACTTACCATCAGATTGTTTAGCGTCATATACAGGACACTCATTGGGGGTTCGGTGTATTCTACAGCCCCAGCTAAATGGGCAATAATACTATAGAGGTCCTTCTACAAGTATGACTTTGGCATAAAATAATCGAGAAAGGTTAATATGCCATTAAAACAAAGAAATCGTAACAAAAACTATTCTTTTTGATAGTAATATTCAAGAGGATTGAAAATCTGGGCATTAAGATTATTTCTTACTAGCCAAAACATAGAACAGAATACAGAAAACTAATTGGTGGAAGACTGTATTGCGGCTTATATGAACGCCCCTGTTGTTTTAATGATGGAAATTTCAATTGGCCTTTAAATGGTTAGGAACAGAAAACATGCAATTCATCAACCACTAAACAGAATGAATAAAAGGATAATTAACAATGGTATATATATATATATATATATATATATATATATATATATATATATATATATTCAATATGACGAGCTTGAATAAGCGAAATAGATCTATTATGTAAAGGGAATGCCTTTTCTAAATTTCTTGTTTTTTACACAGATATATATAATTATCCACAGACAGACTGTTTTGTAGTGTCACAACTCTTCAATGCGGTTATACACGGGAGATGCTTCAACCCGGGATCGAAACCCACTTGAGTTTACGTTTGTCAGATGTCTTAGCATGAACAAAGAAATTTTTAACATGTAATTTTTTTACATATACGCTTATCTGTAATTGAAGTGCTCAATACATGAAAAGAGCTAGGGACTTATACTTATGTCGTAGCCGGTAATTCCCCATTTGAGTGCTGAATATATATATATATATATATATATATATATATATATATATATATATATATATATATATTGTCATCCACAGACAGAGTTTTTCGTTGTATCACAACTCCTCAGTGTCACTAGACACGTAGGACACTTGAATGTATTTGTCGCTGCCTCCCACCAGACAGCACTTGACACAAGGTTAAAAGCCCGAAGGCCGATTAGAGTGGGGATAAAGGGGAGGGGAAGGTCGGGAACGAGCCGAGACTCGAACCCTGCTAGTCATTGACCCACTAAGTGCAATGTGGGTCTAATGAGTCAAGCAGTATCACGGACCCAAATCTAGATCCGAGCACGTATGCCAGAATATAGCTTGAACTAGACCGTGAGGTCTAGTGCTATATAAGGAGTACATAGGGGTCTGAAAAGCAGCTCGCCCACCCGAAGGTGGCCCTACCTAAGTTGTGGGATTTTCGGCCTCCAATCTGCCATTGGTTTCGATAACCTATCTGAAACGAATGCCAGACGGCTCAGCCAAAAGGCCAGGTAAGTATTACGATACTTGAAGCCGTGATCGAAACCCGTCCAACTTTACGTTAGACTCAGTACTAGACCGCTCGGCCAACAAGCGTACCACGTTGGCTAAGGAATTATAAGGTATTATGTAGCAACAGCAGCAGCACGCATTAAAAAGTAATATATATATATATATATATATATATATATATATATATATATATATATATATATTTATATAATATTAAAAACGATGTAAAAACCTGAAAACGATTTAAAATCCTAAAAAAGGGGAACCTTTCTTTCGGTCACTTCTTTCCAGAGAATTATGTCACTGACAATCGAGTAAGTATCTGAGGAAATAAGCGTTGTATGATAGTACTAACTCTATAGAGAAGTTATCGAAAAAAAGGTTTCCACTTTTGGGGCTTTAACTTCGTTTTAGGGTTTTTAATCATTCTCAATACTATACGCATGATTTAAAAGCAATATTTGGATTATGTACATATCACAAAATCTTCATATATATATATATATATATATATATATATCCTGTGTCTATTTTGTCCATAAGATCTGAAGAAGTCCGGTAAATTTTTTTCCATAAGATCTGAAGAAGTCCGGTAAATTTTTTTTCATGTTTTTTGATTTTTCAAAAACGCATAACAGGATGGAAATAAATTTATAATCCTAATGTGACCGGTTTCTTGTTTTTTCTTAATGAAATTATTGCTCTGTAATGTCTGTTACATTGAGCTCTTTACCAGGAAAATTTAAATGTTCAATCTTGAAGAGTTTTCTTGTCCTGGTGGAATTACTCCCAACTCCGGTTTTACTGGACCAAATAATACTCATATATATATATATATATATATATATATATATATATATATATATATAAGGAAGATGTTTATGATTCTTACTAGCTCTTTTGCTGGGTTAATGGAGGACCGAATGTTGCAGTATTGCTAAATAATATATATATATATATATATATATATATATATATATATATATATATATATATATATATAAGTTGGTCCACGAGGAGATTTGATATTTTTTCTCTTAGAAAAATAAATAAATTCAAAAAAATATCAAATCTCCTCGTGGACCAACTTATATATATATATATATATATAAGTTGGTCCACGAGGAGATTTGATATTTTTTTGAATTTATTTATTTTTCTAAGAGAACAAAATAACTGAAATAAAAAATACAAATCTCAATGTGGACCTACCTATTTTAAAATATATTTTTATTCTTTCTTTTGACCCACAACAAACATTATATATATATATATATATATATATGATATGGTAAAGTCATATATGTATATATATATATATATATATATATATATATATATAAAGTCATATATGACATGGTAAAGTCATATATATATATATATATATATATATATATATATATATATATATATATATATATATGACATGGTAAAATCTGTGTCACTGGGTTTCATGCATTTAGCAATTGGTTAAAAAAACGCATTATACGGTTAACTTTTGCTTGAAAAATGGGAGTTACATATGTGTATGTATGCCTAAGTTTGTGAGTTATACACAAATATGTAATGAAAAAGTTCTCCTTTGCATAATGAACGAATATCACCAGGAAACATGTTTTAAGTGTTTGATTTAACCACTTCTCCAAATCTTTTCATCATCTTATCAGAGTCACCGATATCTACCGTTTCTTCATATATATATATAAATGTGTGTGAGTGCGTTTATATGTATTTTATTACTTCCTCGGGACAGTCTTCGAATTCATAGTTTCCTATTTTTTCAATATAAAAATTCATAAAGAGATATGTAGACATTTATTTATTGCAGGTTTTATCCTGGTCTCCTGATTAAGATTTCAGCAATTCTCTTTTTTTATGAAATAAATGTTTTTACAACGATTCATTTCAATATATGTATTTACATATATTTTTTTTGTTGTCAGAAAGATAGAAAAAATTAAATATATGAAAATAAATAGGTCCACAAAGGGATAAATATATTTTTTTTAATATCTGATTTTGTTCTTTCTGAGACGTGATTCTACCTTCTTGATAACTTTCGAGAGTGTGCAATAATTTTAGCTTGTTTTTCGCTGTATATAATGGTGACTGTCCTTATGGGGTTTTCTATAATAGATATTCTGCAGGTGTTGCTTCTCTCTCAATAATTTTTATTCTTTTCCTTTGTTTTCTGTGTTTTTGTGGGTATATTTTACCTTGATTAGACTTTGGTATTTAATATGGCATTAAGTTTAATGGCTGTTTCCCTCTCGGTCACTTTGCGTATGTGTATGGGAATATATTCTCTCTCTCTTTCTCTTTCTTTCTCTCACAGTCTCCCTCTATCTTTATATATGTATATATCATCATCATCATGTCGTGCCACTAGCACGGATATCCTTGACCCTCTCTCGCCACTCCTTCCCATCGTTCATCGCCCTAGGTAGGTCTTCAGTACAACATCCCGTATCCTCACATAGCTGCTGAATGTATGTTCGTGCTGGTCGTTCTGCCTTTGCATGGCCATGTGTGGGGGTCCATAGGAGTACATCTCTTATGAGTTCGTCCCTGCTTCTCCAGCTGTGTCCTGCATGTCTGGTTCGTCTAGCTTGGATAGTTTTCGTGATGGGAGGCAGGTGGCCGTACAGTTGGTGTCTTGTGGGGTGTTGCCGCCAGGATTTGTTCAAAATTGCACGCAGCATTCTTGTGTAATTGCCGTCTAGCTTCTTCTCCAGCCATTTTGTTAGAGTCCATGTAGTGCACCCATATAGTAGTATCGATGTGACCGCTGCCTGGAAGAAACTGCGTTTCATTTTATCGGTTAGGTTTGATTTCCATATAATCGATAGCCTATTGATAGCTGTCCATGCTTTCGTTAACCTCGTTTCGATGTCCTTTTCGGTTGATGCGACGCTGCTTCCTAGGTAAGTGAATTTGTCTACTAGTTTAAGAGGGGTTCCTTCTAGAGTGGAGATGTCCCCCGTTTGATTATAGCACATATATTCCGTTTTGTGTGCATTAACATAGAGGCCTATGCCTGCGGCTGCTCGTTCAAAACTATGCAGTAGTGTTTCGGCTTGGTCGGGTGTATTTGCCAGTATCGCTATGTCATCGGCGTAGTCGGCGTCGGTAATTGTTTTTGCGGGGTACCTTCTGCTTACTATATATATATATATATAAACTCTCTCTCTCTCTTTCTCTCTCTCTCTCTCTCTCTATATATATATATATATACAGAATACATACATACATATATATATATATATATATATATATGAAGAGTACATATACATATATATATATATATATATGAGAGAGAGAGAGACAAAGAGAGAGAGAGAGAGAGAGTCAAAGAGAGAGACTATCATTATTTTCTGATTTTAGCGTTTACAACTGTGACAACAAGGCATGCGGGGATTGTAGCGTTTGGTTGAAAAGTGTTTCCGAACAAAATCGTTTGGAGGTTTCCAGGTTGAATTCCAACAACAAAAAGATAAAAAAGAATACTTACAATTGCTCAAGACTTGTACCTTGTCACGGTCAACTGAATTGAAACAATCTTCTCCCTTGGATTGAAAAAACCGTTATTTCGAGGTTCTGTATAACCTCCAGAGTTCGACTTGGAACAGCTGGGAAAGGCCGAAGGACATATTGGTAGAAACTTTGAGCGTATATCAGTGAAGATAAAGACTATAGACCGAATATTCTAACTGATTAGAGTCATCAAGTTTCATATAAAAAACAAGACAAGTTTGCCATAATTTTTCAATCGTTATAGATTTTATCTTACTGTATGCACTCTGAGAGTCCGTTATTCATAATTGCATGGCAATTTCAATTATTAAATGATATTATTTCTTTAAAAAATGAATACATTTTAAAAAGTGGGCACAAGGCCTGAAATGTTTTGAGGGGAGGGGAAAAGGAAGAGAACGGTGTTTATCAATGGTTTTTTTTGGGAGCCCTAGCTAGTTCCAATCATCTTCATTCGCTCTTGACAATAAATCCATTCTTTCCTCGCCAAACGCACAAACTTCCACCATAATACTTCATTTACTCCATGGACAGGAGATCTACTTAAAAACCTGATGAGGTGAGATGATATATATTTACATTTGAAAAAACAGCATGTTGGGGGATTGGAGAAAAAAGCCCCAGGAGAACAAAAAATAAACCCGCTTAGTTTCCCTCCCATCCCCCCTCTATGATGTAGAGAGCCGATTGTTTTCCGGTCTCAAAGATAGACCGAAAAACAAGCCGGGCTGTCCCTATGGGGGAGGGGGGGCTATCCTAATCGGGATAAAATAAAAACATGAAGAGAAAGGAGCGGCCGGGAAGTCGGACAATACGGAATACAGTAATGTGCGTTCAAGATCCTCAAAAAAAGACGGGCTGGCAAGTGATTAAGGAAGAAAAAAGAACAGGGTATGGGGAGGATCTTGTGAATCAATTATTAAGTGATAATATGAGAAATTGTGCCGAATCAACATCATTTATGTAGCGAACAATTTGTTACGTCACACAATGTTTGTTTCCGTGTCATATACACACACAAAAAAAGAAAATACAAAATATACACAATGTATTGATTTCAGAAATCTGAACAGCGCAACTAAAGGAAAGTAAATTTTAAAAGTAAACAGGTTGAAAATGACACAGAAAGAAATTTTAAATATATCTGCACTTAAAACTAATTGGAAGAAAGACAGTACTTGGTGTTATTCTAAAATACATGCTATCACATGTTCTCTATTAATAAATGACGTCTACCACATCGTTTCTATTGTACTATGTGCTCTAGCACTTTGTTTCATTGGTTATATGAAGTCTGCCAGAATGTTTATTTTGTAACACGTAGTCTGCAATACAGTTTTCTTCTTGTATATTTTGTTTGATTTAGTTTTTTGGGGTTTTATGGCACATCAACCTTTGTTGGTTATTTCATGCCAAATCCATTTTTATACGTATACAGTTCTATTTCAAACAATTCAGTTTAGTATAAGTGCTCAGTTTCATGATCAAAAACATTCCTATTTCAAGCTATTCAGTTTAGTCAAACAGTTCTATTTCAAGCAGTTCAATTTAGCATAAGTATGTAGTTTAATGTCAAAACAGCTCTATTTCAAGTAATTTAGGTTAACCCAAGTATGCATTTCAGTTATATTTGCTCAAAAGTTCGGACCTAATTAGGTGCTATCACTCTGGGCCAAAGTAGACCTGGGAGCGATGGCGATGAAGAGGTGCTCCGCATTCCCCAAAGTTCCAGCATTACTGGAGCCTCACCCTCAGATTGTTCACTGTCATATCCAGGACACACATTGGGGGAAGTAGTCAGTGTATTCTGCAGCCCCAGCCAACTGGACAATCTTCTTTTATGCAGTCTACCAAATTGTTGCAATTGTTATGTTGCCTACTACAATAATATTTTGCGTAGTATGCTGTCTTCTTTTTTTTTTATCTTGATATCTGGTCAACCTCATTATTTCTATTGAAGCATGCCATCTGCAACATTGTTTGTTCAGTGGTATGCAATCTACTTCATAGTATTTGATTGTAGTATATGGTTTAAAACATTGTTTCTTATGTAGTACGCAATCTACCGCGGTGTTTTCTTTGTACTATGCAGGGTACCATATTGTTCCTATTATAGTACATGGTCAACCTCATTGTATTCTTTGTTGTATGTTGTCTATCGTATTGTAGTTCATGGTCTTCTACATTGTTTCTAATGTAGTATGCAGTCACCCTCGGTGTGTTTTTTTAAAGAATGCAATTGTTTCTACTGTAGTTCGCCAATGGCCCGGGAGACCTGGGTTCAATCCCAGGTCGAGTCATACCAAAGACTTTAAAAAATGGAACTTGATACCACCTTGCTTAACACTCAGCATTATAAGGTACGGTTCAAGGGTAAAGTGGAGCAATCCTGGGAATGGAGTAGCGCCCTCCCCTACACCTTGGTGTAGTAGCTATCGAAAAGGGAGCCTTCGGGTCACCCTCGACTATGGTCGCTAACTTTACTTTATGGTGCCTACCTCATTGCTTTTACTGAAGCATACTGTTTAACTGATTGCTTCTATTGTATTATGCAGTCTACCTCATTGTTTTTATTTTCGTGGTATGCGGTTTATCACATCGTTTCTATTGTAGTATGCGGTCTACAACATTAATACTATTGTCGTATGCGGTCTACCACATTGATTCTACTATAGTATGTGGTCTATCACATTGTCTCTATTGAAGCATTAGATCTACCACAAGGTTTCAGTTTTAGTATGTGGCTTACAACATGTGGGAGCATGTGGTTTACCGTGTTGTTTCTACCCCATTTTTTTCAATTTTAGTATACGGTCGACAACATTATTCCGCTCGGGCAGGATATGACACAAGGTCAATTTTTAAGCGGAGTTTAACGGGTTTGAATTCACAGTTTTCCTTCTCCTAGACTAGTTGCTCCACCAAGGCTGAAGAACCTAGCCCTATTATTTATCCATAGTTGGAGGGAGAATAATTGGATTCATACCTTTCCCAAGGGTATTAGTACTAAGTGAAATGCAATCAGTCTCGTCCAGGATTTGAACTCGTGTCCATGTCCTACGACGATAACCATTACACCAGGGGCACCACCCGGGCAATATTTTTCTTAATACAGCGGTCAATCTTTCTTTCAAATCTCTTTAAAATATTAAAGATGAAGTAAAAACCTATAACAGATTTACGCCTCTTTATCGGATTTTTTTCCCATTATATTTACATCAATGAAAAGCAATAAAAATATCAACGCTTGAAAACAGTTTATACAACTTGTATGAAGGCAATAAACACATCAACTCCTTTTATTTCTCGGCATTTATCTGCCAAAATTAATCTTGGTGAGATTCTATCATTTCAAAGTAGAACAACCACTTTTTTTTTCTTTCAATGTTTCAGTTTTCGAAACCAGGTATAAACCATTTATTTCTTTAATGTGTATGCCTAAATAACCATTCTTTGAAAGAAATTATTACTGGCTGGTACATTTACTATTTTCGCGAAGGAAACCCCGAGGCATGGACAGTGACATCTCACTTAGATTTTGAAATCAAGTCGGGCTATTGCGTTCATTTTTAAGCTAATACCGTTAGAAAAGGTATAAACTCTCCTTAAAAGCTCCATGATTAAAGAGTTCCACTACTATCCTTCTATGAAATGGCTTCGGCATTAAATAACCAACGAAGGTTGGTATGCCATTAATTAATATACTTTTCCTAACTTTAATCAAAATTTGGTCGTTTTAACAAATGCTTTAGGTTCTTACAATGTCACCTTACTGCAAGAACATTTCTTGAAAGAAGTTATTAAAATACAATATCAACACTTTCAGAAACTAGTTGTCTAAATTTCTGATACGAAGCTTGATGATTTTTATCATTAAGGGTTTTCGGACTATTGTCTTCATCTTTATTGTTATTTCCACAACGTTTCAGCCGATATGTTCTCCGGCTTTCTTCAGATGTTTGCCGAACTCGGAAACCTACACGAAACTTCGAATTACGTCCTTTATTGAACCCACGGGGGTCGCCTGTTCTGATTCCGTTAGCCATAACCAGGTACAAGTATTAAGTATTCCTGTATTGTTACTCGCCTGCAGTTATGATTGAACCTGCAAACTCCGGGTGATTGTCTCCTTAGAATCTTAGGGAACTAACGCCAATAACCATTACGTTATGTCTCCCGCTGGAGACAATAATCTGGAGGTTGCAGGTTCAATCCTGACTGTGGGCGAGTAACAATACAGGAATACTTAACACTAATACCCGGTTATGCTTTCAGAAGTATCTAAAGACAAATACTTTATCTTTTTAACAACCCATTTCCGATATGATTAATTCTTTGTAAATTGTCAGAAATTGAAAGAAATTCCTTGCTTGTTTCTTCCAATTCCCTTTCATCTTTGATGTTTGTTTGTTTTTTTGTTTTTTTTTTTTTCTTTAATGGCGTATCAGCTTTTTTGGTTATTTAATACCAAATTCACCATTTCAGAAAAAAAAAAATAAAGATACTATTTAACCCATAGCAGGGAGGATAAGGGTGTTCATGCCTTTCCCAAGGGTATTTGACCGAAAGTGAACGTAATAGTGCGATTGGGGTTCGAACTCGCTTACTACGATTCCGCAGTCCACTGCTTTAATTTTTACGCCACGAGGAAACCCCAATTTTCATCTTTGAATCCTCAAATATTTCAAATATCAACTTCTTCTTTACTCAAACCACCATCAATATCACCAACAAAGCAAGGATTCCCTTTATTCTCACTTAGCATCCGTCCCTATCGGCCATCGTTTTTCATGTCCTCTAGACGGCATCCAGTGTCTTCACAGAGCTGTTAAGACAATGCTTATGTGTCTACGTGTAGGGGTCTCTAAGAAAACGTCACTTTAGATTTCGTTCTAACTTTTTCATCAGTATCAAGTATCTCTTGCTCGTCTTTTTTTAATGATTTGATTGATGGGAGGTGAGATTTTTTGGCGGTGGTATCATTCGATCCCATATAGCTTCTTCTTGTAGCATAGCCAAAATATGAATATGTAAAATATTCAGATGCAGAGAAATCAAAAACTCTGACGATTCTCTTTAGTTCAGGTACGAAACGTTTATTTACTTCTTGAGTTTAGTTTTTCGACACGATGAGAGAGAGAGAGACAATTTTTACTATGCTGACGGTTCCTACATCGCCCTCAGCCTACCCCCAGCTGGACTGCCCGGCCCAGAGTCAAATCTCAACTAAATGACACAACAAACGCGTTGCGCATCCCGTAGCCCCCAGCTGGTCTGGCCTCGCCCAGAATCAAATATCAACTGACGTCTTTTTCGAAATCACCAAATTCCCCAGCCCATCGCTCCTTGGCATATCTTCTGCGCACGAGCGTGAACTGTACTCAATGTGAGCACCTGCACCTGCACCTGCACTAAGCCGAATAGTTCAAAGTCCAACCAAACCGAATGATAAAATATAATTAACGAAAATAATTTTTAAAAAATCATTCCGTAATTACATAACATTCTCCCGCCAGTTCGTTAAAATCTAAGTGATGTAAACATACAGTGTTTTCAGTAGATGAGAATTTGCTACGAAGTTACGTCAACTTATCTATTAATTTCAAAAGACAGCGATTTAAAGATGAGAGAGCACCATCTTGATTAAAGCATGATAACTCTATTTTATTAAAGCTTTAACACTTTCTTTGTAAAAATTCTTCTAATAATGTGTTTCAAATATGAAATTCATATGTAAATAAGAAATGATGCCCAGCGTTGCCTGGCAGGTGGGAACAGCATTTCATATAAGACTATAGTTAGAAATTTCTTTTTTCCAATTAAATAAATAAATTAATATTTTTTTTCTTGAAATGGATGTTAGTAACATCTACATCAAAATAGATTTAAGAAAATTCAGAAAACGAAATTATCTCACAATTTATACGATTATAACGAAAATGTGCTTTATTATTATTATTATTATGGAATACTTAAATTGTTAATTTAGCCAGCCGATGGGACCAAAAGTGTATCGACTGAACCCCTTGCAGATGGCTAAGATTCTCCTATAAAAAAAGTTGCAATGGGTATACACTTGATAAATAAAAATAGTGATAGGGGCTGTAGAACATACTGACTGCACCTCTACAGAGGGGGGAGACACCACCCCAATGAGTGTCCTGGATATATGACACTAAACAATCTGAGGGTGAGGTTCCAGTAATGCTTGAGCTTTGGTGAATGCAGAACACCCCTTCATTGCCATTGCTCCTAGGTTCACTCTGGCCTAGCAGGGTAACACCTGATAGTGCACTATCTATGGGTTAAATAGAACTAACGGCATACTAATGCTACACTGAATTGTTTGACTAAACTGAATAGTTTGAAATAGAAATGTTTTTGACAATTAAACAGTACTTACATTTAAACTGTGTGCTTATGCTAAACTGAATTATTTAAAATGGAACTGTTTTTTGACATTGAAACTGTACTTACACTAAACTGATTTCTTTAATATAGAACGGTTTTTATATTTAACTGCGAAATAAAATCTAAACTAAACTAAACTGAATCAGCTGAATTACAACTACTTGACTAAACTGAATAGCTTGAAATAGAAATGTCTTTCATAATAAGACTGTACTTACATTTAAACTGCGTGCTTATGCTAAACTAAATTCTTTAAAATAGAACTGATTATTTACATAAAAATGGATTTGGCGTTAAATAACCTACAAAGGTTGATATGCCATAAACCCAAACAACCAACCATTTTCTGGAGGTCTGGTGAGTATATTAGACTCCTTCATTACCATTAGTACCAGAATACATTCTAACTCAGAATGATTAGAAACGTCATGTTTTCACAGAGAATGGTTAGAAATCTCATATTTTCGCAGAGTCAAATAGATCACTTTGAAAAGTATTATTTTGAAAAAGAATGCCAGTCGATATTAACAATTCTTTCATTTGGATAGTTTCGATTCTTCCTTGTACTTTCTACCCTTCCAGTATTTTTCTTATCCATTAAGCTGGGGCTGTAGAATATACCGACTACATCTCTGCAAAGGTGTGAGACTTGCCCAACAAGTGCCCAAGATATGACACAAAAAAATCAGGCTCCAGTAATACTGAAGCTTTGGAAAATATGGAGTACCCCTTTATTTCCATTCCTCGCAGGTCCGCTCGGGTCCGGAGTGGTAACACTTGATAGGTTCCTATCTATATATTAGATAGAACTGTGTGCTTATGCTAAACTGAGTAACTAGAAAGAGAACTGTTTTTGAATTTTTTTAGCTTTAAACTGAGTGCAAATAAAAAGGATTTATGCTAAACTGAATTATTTGAAATAGAACTATTTAATCATTTAAATATAGGTAAACAAATGACTGATGTTTAATTAAATTATCAGTGATACATTGAAACCATTTAAATTTATTTATTTATGCTAAACTGAATCGTTAGTTTTAAATAGCAATGTTTGAAAACATTTAACTGTGTGCAAACAAATGATTATTTGTGAATAGAATAGTTCGTATTATAAAGAAGTAAGAGAGGCATACGATAAGTTTCCAGACTTTTTTCGTATGGGCACGTTTATTGACAGTACACACGTGGAACTCTAGTCCCCTTCGAAGTAATCTCCTCCGGCTGCAATGCACTTGTTGTACTTTTCCAACAACATCTGGAAGGCCCCATGGAAGTCCTCTTGTGTGAGCATGTCAATGACCTTCGTCACAGCCTCTTTCATCTCCTCAATTGTCTCATAACCACAGCCTCTGAGCTTTGGAAATAACCAAAAGTCACAGGGAGCAAGGTCTGGACTGTAAGGAGGCTGAGGAACTGTCTTAATGCCCATTTTGGTCAAATAATCTGGGACAAGGATGGAGTTGTGGACTGGTGTATTGTCCAGTTGGAAATGCCACTGAGCCGATTTGAAGAGTGCTGGCCTCTTCCGACGAAATCTCTTTCTGAACTCCCTTAAAACCTCAACATAGTAACCCTAACCCTAACCGTTTGGCCCATCAACTCTGGTGTATTGACTTCCTTTGTACTCCCACACCTCTCATCATTCCTCACAGACTTCCCGCCTTCGTTGAATCTCTTATGGCACTCAAAAACTGATGCTCGATTCATGCAAGATGGTCCAAAAGCAGTCTGACGCATTGCATACGTTTCTGTGGCGGTATTTTTTCCAAGTTTAAATCAGAATATTATTGCATATCGTTCTTCTAAAGTGTCCTCACGTCCAGGTTGCACTTTTGAAATTCACTAGCTGTGACAATCAGGCTTTAGTAGGGTGTATTCCAATTCCTGCAGTTGCTTTTCATTTGAACCTGAAATTATAAAAATTGGTCTGTCATCTCATAAGATGGATTGCAATAACATACTGAATTTTCAAGACACTACGACAATTTTAATGCTAATACGAAAAAAAGTCTTGAAACTTATCGTTTGCACCTCGTAAGTGAAATCATTGAACTGTATGCAAAAGAAATTCAGCTCAGGCTCGTTTTAAAATGTTATCAACAAAATCTGTTAAAAAATCAGGTATTTTATAATCTTTTCAATTTTTCGTAAATTCATTTTATTAAAAAATCAAAAAATAAAAGTAAATAGTTGAGATATCTTTATTAAATTCATTCTGTACTCTTATATCTCGTTCATTGCCATGTTAGCCTAACAACAATGAAATACTACTTAATTGTATCGGCATGATTTAACTTCGAAAAAGTGAAAAACAAAGGCGTGTGCAAGACCTGAAAATCTAAAAAGTTCTCATAGTCACACTCCCAAATACCCTTTAATGGCAACATCCCTTGTAGCTTTATCATAGAAAGATTTATGGTAAAATGACCCGTTTTCCTTATTCGGTTACAAACAAAGGCATATATTATTGCATGATGTGGTAGATAACAGGCATATATATTGCCCGGTCTCCTGGGGCTGTAGAATACACCGACTGCCCCTCTGCAGAGGTATAAGACCCCACCCTCAATGAGTGTCCTGGATTTATGAAACTAAATAATCTGATGGTTAGGTTCCAGTAATGCTGGAGCTTTGGGGAATGCGGAGTACCCCTTCATTGCCATTGCTCCCAGGTCTACTCTGGTCCGGCGTGGTTGCACCTGATAGGGCCCTATCTATGGGTTAAATAGAACTAACAGCATACTTATGCTAAACTGAATTGTTTGATTAAACTAAATAGCTTGAAAAAGAAATAATTTGACTGTTAAACCGTACTTACATTTAAACGGAAACCATACTTATATCTAAACTGCGTGCCTATGATAAATTGAATTATTTGAAATAGAACTGTTTTTTGACATTGAAACTGTATATACACTACACTGGTTTATTTAACATAGAACGGTTTTGAAATTTGTCTGTGAGTAAACAAAATTTGTACTTATACTAAACTGAATTAGCTGAATTAGAATTGCTTGACTAAACTGAATAGCTGGAATTAGAAAGGTATTTCACAATTAAACAGTACTTCATTTAAACTGCGTGCTTACGCTAAACTGAATTGTTTGAAATTGGACTGTTTTTGACATTGAAACTCTACTTACCTTAAATTGAATTCTTATATATAACTGCTTAAATAAACTGAATAGTTTGAAATAAAAATGTTCTTGACAAACTGTGTACTCATGCTAAACTGAATTGTTTTAAATAGAACAGATTATTTACATAAAAATGGATTTTGCGTTAAATAACCTACTAAGGTTGATATGCCCCCCCCAAAAAAAAACAACCAACCAACCAATCCACTAGACATATAATTTTTTGTAGATTTGATTCTAAATGGGTGACTCAAACTTCTTGGGGGGTGTCCTCGTGGTGTAATAGTTAAAGCGGGGGGCTGCGGAATCGTAGTAAGCGAATTCGTACTCCAGTCGCGCTATTATGTTCACTTTCGGGCAAATACCCTTGGGAAAGGTATGAACCCCCTTATCCTCCCAGCTATGGGTTAATAGCACCACTACTGTTCTACAAGGAGAAAAACTTCGGCATTAAATAACCTGAAAATGTTGATATGCCATTAAACAAAGAAACCAAACCAAACCAAACCATCAAACTTCTGGTTCGTTCCAAAGTTAGGTAATCTTATTAAACAATTAAAAAAAAAATAGTGTATGATTTAAGAAACATAAAAAAAGATTTTCTAAACGTAGCTTTTTGTATGTTAATCATGGTTTTAAATTAAATAGTTGATGAATATATATACATTTGAGTTACATGTATTTTGCAATCGTCGGATAGATTGAAGATTTTTAATATATATATATATATATATATATATATATATATATATATATATATAGGAGGTATCATACAATAACTGATGCTTACACAACAGCATTGCTTCTAACAAAGCCTTAATGAGATGATGACTCTGGGTTCAGGCATGGTTTCGGGGCGGAAGCATCATTACCACTAACCCAGAGCACCCTAGCAGTATCTCACGACACCACCAGCCTTTGCCAAATTGTTGTCGATCTGTGGGATTGCCAGATCCATATATATATATATATATATATATATATATATATATATATATATTTGCCAATGCTGTATCATTGATATTGAGGATTATTTCATAATATTGCTACTTTTGGTCTTCCATTAACTTACCAAGTGTGCTGCAAAGAACCATAAACATCCGATATATATATATATATATATATATATATATATATATATTTGATTCCAATTGCAAAAAATTTATTATAAAATTTACACACACACACACACTCATATATATATATATATATATATATAGTGCGAAAATATGATAATAAGTATAACATCATCAAAGTAATCATTTACTTTGTATTTTGGCGCCCGTTTGAGCCTTGTGACCTAGTATTGTAAAGATGTCAGAGAAATGTGATTTAAAAAGAGAACGTATTTTTTCAGTTTAATGTAGAAAAACGCTGCTATGTTGAGTATAATTCACCTCGGGATAAACAACGTGAAACTCAGTAACGTGTGTTTTTACCCTTTTTCATTAGAATTATCTGATTTTATACTTGCAATATTTTGTTAGATTTCTTTTCCTTTTTATGCATAGAGTAATGTAAATATTTCACAAATTGAAAACTCATTTTTGCCTTCTATTTTAATCATTAATATATTCACCGGGGTCATTCAATAAATAAGATGGATTGAGCCATAAGAATTGGAAATCGGAAGCATTGTTTACAGCAACAATATTTTTATAATCCATATTGATGGGTTCTTTTATGTCTCAGATGATTGCCAGAATAATTTTAGGAAGGAGCCGTATTTATCCAAATTACTTTTTCCAAAGTCTGTCAGACTGACCTTTACTAACCACTGATCCCCTGATATTTTTCTCAACCGGTAAATCAGTGTGTTTCCACTCCATAGACTGTATTCTCGACACAACCACATACATCATTCGTCTGTTAATTTCACATGGGTAGTACTCCTCAGCCACCAAACATTTAATGACGTAGTTCTTTACGAACCTGGAACAGACTGATTTGTCCTAAGTTTGATAAGCCACAAAACACGTATTTCTTTGAAATTAAGCATCTTTTGACATAAACCAATTGAAAAGAATATAAGAGTTTACGTTTATGGAAAATTATGGAAAATATTCTGAAAAAAATATTTGCCTTGTTTAAGATTCCCCTTCATTATCTTATATATATATATATATATATATATAAATATATATATATATATATATATATATATATATATATATATATATATATATACCAGGGGCGGAGACGGGACTAGTGCTACTCGTGTTCGGCACGACCAATAACTCGTTCAATGTTATTCAAAATGGATTAAAAATCATCCATTAATTTCAAGCAAACATATTTAGTCTGATCTCAATTAGATTACGTATCTATTCAAGTTTCGATAACTAAGTAGCCAAAAGTTCATAAATATATCTGGGAATAATACAACGATGCTGTTTTGAACGGATGGTCTTTGTCCGGCCACTGTCAGATCCATTGAACATCCCATAAAATCGGCTATAATGTTGAACACGCGTAATCCGTGCCCAGCACTAGACCCTTATAATAACAGTAATGTTAGCGAAATCTCGCTTTTGGCGGTAGCCAATAGAAATAGCAAGTCTACCGTGCTAAAAAAAAATTAGCACGATGTGACTGCTGACAACTGTCTTGGGAAGAGAGAGAGGGACCGAGAGAGAGAGAGAGAGAGAAAGAGAGAGAGGGGGGATAGCAGATTATAGCCGCCGCCGACGTCATCATCATCGCTATGGTAAATGTTGGTTAAACGGCGTGTTTTAATTCGTTTTTTCACTAACAGATCTCTATTTCTTTAATGAATGTTGCATATATTACATTCTGTAATTAAAATTTGTTTATTTGAATACATTTTCAATAAATAATCTTTATTTGAAGCGAAATTGAAACTACTAGCTGTGTCTGTGTATATTGTCATCAATTTCTTTATTCTAATAAACATATTTTTCTCGTCATAGTAATGAACATCTTCTCTTTTCTTCTATACTTTTGAAAGGAAAGAAAAATTATCATATGTACTGTATTAACAAGACTACAAATTATATAGTATCTTGATTGTTTACAAAAAACCACCATGCAAGGTACGTTAGTCAATCTGTGTTATACAATGGAGAATCACGCAATAGCAACTATGATGACTTACTTTGGGTCCACGGACCACGGGTTGGGAACTGAAGTTGACAGAGGGCGGGGGGTGTACGAGTAGCAAAAATAGGCTAGAGTCGCCACTGATATATATATATATATATATATATATATATATATATATATGTATACATATATATATATATATATATATATATATATATATATATATATATAAAGAAAAATTGAGATCAAGGCAATCCAAGAAGATGGAGAGATTTGTTATACAAACTTTCCACTAGGTTTTTGTATTTTGCATATTTAAACACCCATCGTTGACATAACATCGTTATATCCCACCCTCATGGTCCCGATAGCGTCGTCTTCTCAATAAATCTCTCCTTCCATGTTGATTACCTTGTTATCAATTTTTCTACATACAAACATATATATATATATATATATATATATATATATATATATATATATATATATATGTGTGTGTGTGTGTCTCTGTGTGTGTGTGTGTGTGTGTGTGTGTGTGTGTGTGTGTGTGTGTGTGTGTGTGTGTGTTGGAAAAATATTCTTTAATAGTTTTTAATTCCCATGATAAATATTTATTTTGCTTATTTTATCTCGTCAGATGGAATATATATATATATATATATATATATATATATATATATATATATATATATATATATATATATATGAAGGTAGCAGGAAAAAATATAATCCAAATAGGTGAATATATCATGATGTGAAGTCGACGTTAACGTTTCGGTTATAGTAACCATCATCAGGACTTGGATATAAAATAGTTCACTGCTACCTTCATACTGTCGGATTTTATCCA
>CAUZXS010002671.1:10000-97500 GCA_963585895.1 Sepioteuthis lessoniana
CTTCTTTCACTTTGGTCTACTCACGCGGCAGAATCTGCCAAATGATTCGTTCTTTTCTAGGTTTGGTTTAGTTTGGTTTCTTTGTTTAATGGCATATCAACCTTTGTAGGTTATTTAATGCCAAAGCCATTCTCCTAGAAGAACAGTAGTGGTACTATTTAACGCATTGCTGGGAGGATAAGGGGGTTCATACCTTTCCCAAGGGTATTTGCCCGAAAGTGAACGTGATAGCGCGACTGGAGTACGAACTCGCTTACTACGATTCCGCAGTCCATCGCTTTAACCATTACACCACGAGGACACTCCCCCGTTCTTTTCTAGTTAATTAACACTTGATTTGTTCTTTTGGCCGAGATTGGGTGATCTTCTTGCGCCTCAAAATTCCAGAGACGTTTACGTTGAAATTAGCACGTTTTTAATTAATTCACCTTCAAAAATATTACCGGAAACAATATCATGACTTGTAATAAGAAACATTGTTGTTTCATTTATCAACTTGCTCACGCTATCGGCAATGCATAGAATATGCCAAAATATGTCCGGAGTATGTGACTAAGATTCATCTGATGGCAAGGCCTGAGTTCTGGAAATCTGGGTAGTGTAGAGTACCCATTAATTGACTTTATTAACAGGTACACTCTGACCCGGACTGGAATCACCTGTTAAGGTCCTATCTCGGAATCGAACAGATCTGTTTAAAAATTATCTGTTTTCGATGGTACCGTGTGCAAAAAGAACCTCTTCAGAAACAACTACACAAAAAATGTAAATATGAACGTAGGGTGAACACAATTCCCCCACTTCTTGGCATAAAATAACCCTTGACAGTTTGACAATACCGTTAAAATCAATCAATATTGATGTGTAGCATTTTACATGTACAGTTTTTCTTCTTGGTAATTCTAAAAATTACAGCTAATATCAAGGCAAGACCAACTTGCCCTGAAAAAATCAATATTGGAGCTCTGCCATTACTCCCAGATCCACTCTGACCCGAAGTAGTATATCTATAGGATCCAATCTATGGATCAAATACATCTGTTTAGTCATTATTATATATTAGATAGAAATACTTAATATCCTACAGCAGTGTGCAAACAACTGATTATTATATATATATATATATATAATGATTATTATTAAAAAGAAATAATTACTTAAAACGACACAATTATTAGTTTTAGATAGGAAATACTTGAAGCTATACAACAGTGTGAAAATTATTTGTATTAGATAAGAATAGTTGATATATAACAATTGACAAAAAAAACTCTTTAGAAATAATAACAAAAAAAATTAAATATAAATATACAGTGAAAATAATTCCCATACCTCTAGGCTTAAAATAACTCTTGGTGGGTTGGCCGGGCTTTAAAATCAATCAACCAAAAATATCTTGCACAGTAACTATAAAATTGACGGTATTATTTACACAGTGATTGGTCCTTATATTCTATGACCAAAGTGTAGCATCAGTGCTTTCTTTCATAGATCAATGGATCTCTCCCATTACGTAAAAATATAGTAGCAAAGTGAAAGTGTTGCACATACACACACACACACATATATATATATCAATGTGAATGTTTTGTGGGAAGAGATTGCTCAAAATTTGTGTGAGAAAGTATACTAAAAAGGGCTCAATACGGAGCCGATCTAAAATCTTAAAATATTCGTTTTCTATGTTTTATGGCATATCAACTTTTATAGATGATTTAATACGAAAGCCATTTGTGAAGAAGGGCAGTAGTGGTTCTGGTTTGGTTTCTAAGTTTTAATGGCATATCAACCTTTGTAGGTTATTTAATGCCAAAGCCATTCTCCTAGAAGAACAGTAGTGGTACTATTTAACCCATAGCTGGTAGGATAAGGGGGTTCATACCTTTCCCAGGGGTATTTGCTCGAAAATGAACGTAATAGCGTGACTGGAGTACGAACTCGCTGACTACGATTCTGCAGTCCATCGCTTTAACCATTACACCACGAGGACAACCCCAATAGTGGTTCTGTTTAACTTAAAGCTGGAGGGATAAGAAGTTCATATCTTTCCCCAAGTTTTAGTTCGAAAGTGAACGTAATAGCGCCACTGTAGTTTTAACTCGCTTAATACGATATCACAATCCAGCCCGTTAACCACAACGGCCCACTTCTGAAATATTAAAATGTTCACGATATTAAGTACTTGACGTGACTCCGAGTTTCATTGACGTTGGACTGCACAAAGGTCTGATAAATATCAGTTTTGTGCAAAGCTGTTTGCCTTTTTTTTTTTGCTTTTTTTTTTTTTTAAAGTATTTTTAACGTAATGGGACTATGTCTGTGAGGAAAGGGTAAAAAAGAATGTTGTGAGTTTTCCACTGCAGTTTTTTAATTATTATTATTTATCAGGATATCAAAAATTGATACATAAGATAATCAATAATCAAATTTATATAATGAATATGAGAAAAATAATAATTATGCTTTAGATAAATCATTAGAGTACACTGTTTCCTATTATTTTATTTTTGGATTTATTCTTTTTTTCGACTGATGATGATAATTATTTATGTAAATATCATTAATAATAATAATAATAATAACTGAGGAACCTGAAGGTGACAGTGATACCATTTGTTATTAGTGCACTTGGAACAATCCCGAAAGGATTGGTAAAGGGATTGGAAGACTTCTGCCAGAATACTGTGAAGAGTCCTGGAGACTTGAGGAGATTTGTTGTCTCTTAAACTCCAGTGAGAAACCATCAGCTAACGCTGGTATGAAAAACTTTCAAAGGAGCAAAATATTATTATTAATAATAATAATGATAATAATAATAATAATAATGATAATTATTTTCATTATCATTATTATTATTAATAATTATTATTATTATTAATAATAATAATTATTATTATTAATAATAATAATAGTAATAATAATAATAATTATTATTATTATTATCAATAATAATAGTAATAATAATTATTATTATTATTGTTATTATTTCTCATTAGAGTTTTTCACATCGGGCGTAAGCTGATGGTCTTTCAGTGGAGATTGAGTGACAGCAAGTCTCCAGGATTCTTCTCAGGATTCTGGACGTTTTTCAATAATGCTGTTGTTTGGATGGTCTCCACTCGGCCGCCAACTTCCAAATCTTCCAGGCCCTTTGATAATCCATTAGTTACCGTGCCAAAAGCCCCAATCACAATTGGTAAAATTGTCACCTGCATGTTCCATAGTTTTTTCAATTCTCTAGTAAGGTCGAGGTACTTATCTCTCTTTTCACATTCTTTCAGTTTTATTTTGTGGTCAGCCGGGACAGCAAAATCGACAATTTTGCAAATTCTCTTTTTTTTTCTTTTTTTTTTTTTTTTTTTTGTTGATTATTATAAGGTCTGGTCTTCTGGCCGAAATTAGGTGATCCGTTTGTATAACAAAGTCCCATAGGAGTTTTTGTGTGTTATTTTCTAGGACAGGTGCTGGGTTGTGCATATACCATTTGTTGGCATGATCAAATTTAAATTTCTTGCACATTTATTATTATTATTATTATTATTATTATTATTATTATTATTATTCCACTCGTTGTGAGTTTTCCACTGCAGTTTTTTAATTGGCTTTTCACTGGAGTGAACGGCAAGTCTCGTTCAATCACCGGGCCTCTAGGAATTATTCTAGCCGATTTTAATGACGTACCTCGGAAGATCTCCACTTCTCCTAATCTTTACCTTTTTTTTTTGAAGATCCTATGAGACTGTTCGAAGAGCACCATCTACGATTTGTATCACCGTCACGTTTAGGTTTCACAGGTTTTCCTGCTCTCAGGCAAGATCTGAGTATTTGTCTATCTTTTCGCTTTCTTTTAGTTCCACCCTATGGTCCGTTGGAACGGTAAAATCCTTAAGTTGTCAAGTTTGTTTTTTCTTGTTAGTTAATTCTAGGTCTGCTTTGTTAGGTCAGAATTTGATTATCTGTTTGTGTCAAAGAAGCAGAGAATTTTATCCGTCTTTGGTACCAAAATCTGTACCATAAAATAAGAATTCTATCCGTCTCATTTTACTGCACAGATTCTGGTTTGTTAATATACCATTTTTAAGTTTGGTCTCATTCTAATTTTTGGCCCAGTTCCCAGTGGATCACCTTTCCCACCCAGTCATGCCTTCTCTGGTATTCCTTTTGTACCAGTTTACTCGTTTCACTTGGCCCAGTCAGCTGGGGCTGCTTCTCTGCAGAGGGGTAAGACTCCCCCAACGAGTGTCCTGGATATGACATTAAACAATCTGATGGTGAGGTTCCAGTAATGCCGGAACTTTGGGGAATGCGGAGTATCCCTTCATTGTCATCGCTTCCTGTTTTGTTTGTATAGTTTTGGATAAGTAAATGTTAGTATTTTACTTTTCTGATATCTCTTGTGTGGTGAAACCTACAATCACTTGGCTTTAAGTTATTCTGACGACTACTACTACAGGGTGCAAAAGCAAAATATGGAATAGGGAGGATAGGATTTAAGCCTTTATTTCAGGATGCAGAAGGAAAATATGGAATAATTTTTAAAACATTTTTTAGTCTGATTAGTCTAGTTTTTGATAAAAACGCGATCAATTTAAGACTACCTCAATTATTCAAGAACTTTTTTAAAATTGAAATTCAGCCCAATATCAGTGAGCAAGACAGGAAACGACAAAGAATCTATGATTTTCTTAACGCCGAAACCAAGCTCCAAAGTTTTTCCGAAATAATTGGAATTCCTTTATGACCTTCATCAAACCCAGATCTTAACCCCCTTGATTACGCTATATGAGGCGTTTTAGAAAACAAAACAAATGCAACTTCTCATCCAAATATTGGTTCGCCTAAAACTGCTATTGAAGAGGAATGGAATAAAATGTCTGAAGAATTTATTTTGAAGGCATGCAAATCGTTCCAAAGGTGTGTTGATACAATAATCGAAAAAAAAAATAGCGGCCATATTGAGTAAATTTACTGTTTTGTGTCTATCTTCTTATTTTGTTGTTTGTTTTTTTTTTTTAATTAAAATTTATCTTGTTTTATTATAAAGTCGTTCATAATTATACTAGAATATTCCGAATTTTGCTTCCGCACCCTGTACTACTACTACTACAACTTATAATAATAATAATTCGAAAATAAAAAAGTGAAAGACGTATCAAATGACCTACAATTTTAGGGCTTTATACTATGTTTTATCAATATTATTTTGTATTCTAGTACTTGATAGTCCCCCCCCCAACTAGTTTTAATGGGTGGTTTTTCTTCGAAGACAAAGTGACAGCAAGTCTCCTTAGTTCCCCCTCAAAATATTCTTGCTGATTTAAACAATGCTGTGGTCTGGATGGTCTCGTTTCTTCCTCTGATATCCAGTTCCCCCAGTCTATTTTCAAGGCTTCTGGAGACCAACAACAACTGATATAACCGTCACCTTTATGGAGGCGCTCGTAGTGTAATGGTTATCGTCATAGGATATGGACACAGTGACCCGACTTCTGGATTAAACTGTTTGAATTTCACCTAGCTTTAATACCCTTAGGAAAGATAAGAATTCAATAATGCTCTTTCCAATTAAGGATAAAATAGTAGGGCAGACAACGCTCTTTAGTTCTTGGTATGGCAATTGGTCTAGAAGAAGGAAAACTCTGAATTCGAAGCTGTTAGATCTCCGCTTTCACCAATGCTTTGGGAGACCTGTGTTCAATCCCAGGTCGTGTCATTTAAAAATAGTACTTGATAGCTCCTTGCTTAGCACACAGCAATATAAGGCACGTATCAAGGGTAAAGTGGAGCAATCCAGCGAAAGGAGTAGCGCCCTCCCCTACACCTCGGTGTAGTAGCAATTGAGAATTATTGGTCACCCTCGACTACAGTCGCCAACAACAAGATCTCCGCTTAAAAATTAGCATTGTGTCGCATCCGGTTCGTTCGAAAGGGTTGGGTAAATACAAGTATCACCATCAATTTCATATTGACATTATTTTTATTTTTAGGGAGTTTTTTCGTACCAGTTTAAACTGTTTTTTAGGGGGGTTCTTTGGGTTTTTTTTAATTTATTTTTTTTTTGTTTTTGTTTTGAATTATTTTTTTTTTAATGTAGTCTGAGTGACAGAAAATTTCCTCAACTTTTCAGGTCTCCTCCAGGTATTCGATCTGATTTTAACATTGCTGAGGTCGCGATAAAAAGAGACTTGAAGGAACTGGAGGTTAGAACCGCAAAGAATTTCATGTCTCATTTTCTATGAACGATTCTGGTTTGTGTATACACCATTTGTTAATATGCTCAAATTGCAATCATTTGCACAATTCCCTGTGGATCAACTTTCTCGCCTAGTCCTGCCTCGTCTTGTACTCCTTTAGTACAAGTTTGATGCATTCGTTTTTTGGTTTGGTTGGATTTTATAGCATATCAACCTTTATAGGTTATTTAATGCCAAATCCATTTTTATACATATAAACAGATATATTTCAAAGAATTTAGTTAAGTATTCAAAAACAGTTCTACTTCAAACAATTCAGTTTAGCATGAGTACACAGTTTAGTTCTATTTGACGCATACATAGGACCCTATCAAGGGCAACAGGAACCTCACCATCAGATTGCTTAGTGTCATATCCAGGACACTCTTTGGGGGGAGTCCTACCCCTGTGCAGAGATGCAGTCAGTGTATTCAGCACCCCCCACCTCAAGCAGCTTTTTACGCGATCAACCGTTTAATCTCTATAATTGATTGCCTCTCCTTCTTCTTCTTCTTCTTCTTCTTCTTATTATTATTATTATTATTATTATTATTATTATCGACTCCTTTAGAATTTTTCATATAAGCGTTAGCTGAGGGATTTTTACTGGAGTTTGAGTGACAGGAAGTCTCCTCAAGTCTCCAGGACTCTTCTCAGTATTCTGGCCGTCGTTTGGATAGTCTCCACTCGTCCGTCAACTTCCAAATCCTCCAGGCCCTTTAATAATCCTTTAGTTACTGTTCCAAAAGCACCAATCACACAATCGTACAATCGTCACTTTCATGTTCTATAGTTTTTTTCAAATCCCTAGCAAGGTCGAGGTACTTATCCTTCTTTTCACATTCTTTCAATTTTATTCTGTGGTTAGCCGGGACAGCAAAGTCGACAATTTTGCAAGTTCTCTTTTTTTTATTGATTGTTATAAGGTCTGGTCTTCTGGCCGAGATTAGGTGATCCGTATCGAAGTCACATAGGAGTTTATGTGCGTTATTTTCTAGAATAGGTGCTGGGTTGTGCATATACCATTTGTTGGTATGGTCACATTAAAATTTCTTGCACATTTCCCAGTGGATCACCTTGCCCACCCAATCGTGTCTAGTCTTGTACTCTTTCTGTGCTAATTTGCCGCATTCGCTTATTACGTGATTGATCGTTTCGTCTCTATCACCATATAGTCTACATTTGCAATTTTATTGAATCTTATCTATCCTCGCTTTGATATGGTTGGTTCTTTGGCGTTGTTTTGTGCTGCTATTAAGAAAGATTCTGTTTCTCTTTTAAAGTTTCCTTTATTATTATTATTATTATTATTATTATTATTATTATTATTATTATTTCTTTAATCTTTAATCTTTAATCTTTATTTTTACTTGCAATGATTTTTTAATAGTTAATCTCCAGCAAACGTCTTACTGTGCGTAATAAAATCCCGCCCTATTATAGCCGAAATAACACTGTCTTTTCTGCTAAGAAGGCAGATGAAAATTTACAACGAGGTAATGAAATTTTTATGGTATTTCAAGTTCTACCTATATCTTTCAAAGGTGGAATTATCGTATCCTCTTCTTCCGTTTACTTCAGCGAATATTCCCTGATTAAAACCAAACACAGAGTTGCTTATAGAAAAAAAAAAACATAGCAGTTTATAAAAAAGAAAGAAAATACCTTGTTCCTCGATTTTTTTTTTCTGCTGAAACGTAGGTGTTTTTTTTTATTTTAAGTCTTTTCATCACTTGAAAAGAAAAAAGAAAAAATCCCCACTCAATATTGTTTCCACCCACTTTATTTATTTAGCAAAAAAAATTTCCACCCTCTCCATCTGATTTCCCTACAAAAAAATGAAAAATAAAAATTTGGTTACACGTCCCTTCTGCTATCTCTGGTCGTCAGTAATGCTTGCTAGTTCGGGAGTGGGTGATCATTTTGTGTTAAATTCATTTAAAAAAGTGATCCCCCGCCTTAAATTCTAAAATATTGGGGTCTTCTTCAAAATTTCGTCTTTGCTGATATTTTTTTTCTGGCTGTTTACATGTATTGGCCCCCAAAAAGTAGAATCTGATTTTTAGTTTTCATTAAAATAGGGTGGGTTAAAGGGTAAAAATTTACCGAAAATACAATGTTCTTAGATTTAGCTGATAAATGAAAAAAGAAAAAAGAATTAAGATCTGTTGGGAAAGTATACACCAATGTTGAATACAAGAACAATTTGCGCGGCCTTGGTATTTAGCCAACACATCCTGTCATAAGTAGGATGTGACTCAAAGTCAATTTGTAAGCGGAGTAAATGGGTCTGAATTCAGATTTTTTCTTTTCCTTGACTGGTTGCCTAACTAATGCAAAAGAAATAGTCTATCCTACTATTAACCCATACTTGGAGGGAGAAGAGATTCATGCATTAGTTCGAAGTGAAATGCAAAAAGCTGCGGCCTTGACGTAACTTGGCAGCTTTCAGAAGTGAACTAACTGAACAGACGTGAACAGACACTCTCCCTTAGGGTCACACGGTCTATATTAATTGAGTCAGCTGATGATACTGTCGCACTCAATGCTTCCTCTTGTCCTTCACATCTTGTGTACGAAAACCAATCGAATAAGTCCGGAGATTTCAGCTTTTCCCAATCCTAAAATCACGGTTGAAAAGGAAGTCTCAGGCCTTGGACAAGATTAAGGAGAACGGGGCATAATATTGATTTCCTTGTAAGATATTAGAGCTGAGAATATGCAAATTATTGATTTACAAAAATGGACAAATTCAGCATCTTGTTTATGAATTAGCCATTTTTGAAGGATAGAACTATTATAGCATCTTATTTCATTTACTGCTGGGAAAACTTCCCAAATTAAAAAAAACAAAAAAAAAAACAAAACATAATGTGGCTATGTTTGCTCTACAGAAATTTGGTAGTTAGAGGAAAAATGGAACCTCCATGGGATCTTATTTCATCTACGGCAGTCAATACTCCCCTAATTCAATGAATGGTACTTTATGCCTCATTGCTTAACACTCAGCATTATGAGGTACATATCAAGGGTAAAGTGGAACAATCCAGAGGAAGGAGTAGCACCCTCCCCTACATGTCAATATACTGAAAAGGGAGCCATCAGGTCACCCTCAACTACAATCGCCAACCTTACCTTACTATTATAATACTGTTGCAGAGAGTTTTTTGTAGCTATGTTTGCTTAACAGAAATTTGGTAGTTAGATTAAAAATGGAACCTCCATAGGGTCTTATTTCATCTACAAGAGTCAATACTCCCCTAATTCAATGCAGAACATGGTAATATACAATGGAACATTACAATCAAAAGAGAAAAAATATGTTCCTAGTATAATATTGTAGTTGAAAATATACAAATTATTAATAAACAACTAAATTTGACCTGCAGAAATTTTGTAAGTGAATAATATTATTAAAGTTAACTCTATTAAAAGATGAAACCACTATATTCTCTTATTTAATTCATTAGAGTGAATACTCTTGTCACAATTTTAAGAGAGGGTGTCCTTGCGGTGTAATGTTTAAAGCGACGGACTGCGGAATCGTTGTAAGCGAGTTCGTACTCCAGTCGCGCTATTACGTTCACTTTCGGACAAATACCCTTGGGAAAGGTGTGACCCCTCTTATCCTCCCAGCTGTGGGTTAAAAAGTACCGCTACTGTTCTTCTTGGAGAATTGCTTTGGCATTAAATAACCTACAAAGGTTGATATGCCATTAAACAAAGAAATCAACCAACCAAACCAAAGTCTAAACAAAAATACTCCGATGAATGTTTCGAAGTTAGCAAAAGATATCTCATGGTTCTAGGCTGGGCCAGATTTACCAATAGGTATATTAGTTCAAGGGTCTACGGGTGTCTGAGGGCCCACTGAAACTAATTTGTTGCGCAGTATGCCAAATAATGACCATGTTTCTAAATATAATATACTTTTGTAAATATAGATAAGATACCAAAAGAAAATACCGTTTCAGTGTTTTTTAAGGCATGTCAGCCTTCGTGAATTTTTTTAAACAAAGTCAACCTTATATAAGTATTTAACCCATAACTAGAAGGTCCATATTTTAACCCAAGGATCTTTGTCCATAAGTGAATGTAATAACGAGAGTGGAGTTTGAACTCATTCTCTATAGCGTTGGAGTGAGCACGTTAGGCACGATACCTCAGAGTGTTCATAGTAGTAATTTTGTTGCTGAGGATAGCCAATTTTTCTAGCTAAGTTTGTTCTACACAAATTCACTGAAGAGGAAGTTAATTTGAATTAGTGGGGTAGAGTGGAGTGGGGGGTTGATTAAAGAGGGGGGATTTCGTTTAATTGAAGTGGTGTCTATCCACCATCATTGAAAGATGGAATTACTGTAGCCTTTTACAGTGAGTACCATCTCGTCTCAGAAACGCGTCAGTCTCATTATCAACCGAAATAACACAGTAAATACTTTCCTAATTCAAAATACAATGCATTGGGAAATACAGATAAGTTCCCCCCCCAAAAAAAAAATACAGTGTTTACAGTAGAAATTGTTTTCTATCAACGGGACATAAATAAACTAAGTTAAGTTGGCGCTCGTATTTGAGGGGGACCAGAAGGTTCCATTTTCAGTACCGAGGTCTAGGGGAAAGTCGCAACTCCATTCCCGGGATTGCTCCACTTTACCCTTGATCCATTCTTTCTAATCCTGAGTGTTAAGCAAAGAGGCATCAAGTAGCATTTTTTTGAGTCTGTGGTATGACTCAACCTAGGATTTAACCCCGGTCTCCCGGGCCTTTAACGAACTCTCAAACCGCTAGGTCAATGGACCAACACGGCGGGGCATAGAATATGCTAATTTTATCTCTTGCAGAGGAATAACCTCCCAATAAAAAGGAGGTGTTCTGGATATGACACTAAACTGTATCTGATGGTGAGGCTCCACTACTGGAGCTTTGGGTAATGTGGAATACCCCCTTGGTTGTCATTATTCTCAGGTGCACTCTGACCCGGGGTGGTAGTACCTGTTAGGATCCCATCAATTAGATCTGCTTAAAAATTATTCAAATTCGATAGGACCGAGTAAAAAAAAACTCTTAAGAAACAACTACTAAAAAAATGAAAATATAAAGGTGATTACCTAACCTCTCGTCATAAAATAACCTTAGAAGGGTTGACATGCCGTTAAAAGCAATAAATTAATTAATCAGTCAGTATTGTATAATTTTGTCCGGGAAATTTTGTCCTATTGAAAGATGGAACCACCATAGCCTCTTATTTCCTTCAGCACTGTGAATATCCTAAAGTTTAATGGGGGGTGTCCTCGTGGTGTAATGGTTAAAGCGATGGACTGTAGAATCGTAGTAAGCAAGTTCGAACTCCAGTCGGGCTATTACGTTAACTTTCGGCTTTGGCATTATATTACCTACAAAGGTTGATATGTCATTAAACAAAGAAACCAACCAAACCAAAAATACTCTGGTGAATGTTTCGAAGTTAACAAAAGACATCTCATGGTTCTAGGTCGGGCTGGATTTACCACTAGGTATATTAGGGCATTAGTCAAGGGTCTACGGGTGTCTGAGGGCCCACTAAAACTAATGTGTTACGCACTATGCCAAATAAGGACCGTATTTCTAAAGAATGCCAGGTATTTCATTACATAATATATTCAAAACCATTTGGCCTTTGTACAAGAGGTTTTGTGCCCGGAGTATGGGGCCCCCTGGAAAATAAGTCTAGCCCCACAGTGCCTTCAGGTGACCCTTGTGTAGTTCTCAGGTGCGCCACAAATATAAGCCCTATAGTAAAATGACGAAAATAAAATAAGATGATGAAACAATGTAGTGGGAAAAATGCAAGTTGTATTTAAATTCGTATTTCTTACATTATATTGTGATATTAAGTTGTAATTCTTGACATTTTCACATTCCAAAACAATTACTGGATATATATATATATATATATATATATATATATATATATATATATATATATATATATATATATCCTGTAATTTCTTAGATATATACGTATCTTGCTTTTCTTTGTAATGGCCATATGTCAACAAATACTACGTAGTATCACAATGTTATTATGTAAGATATATATATATATATATATCGTCAAGTTGCCCTGCTAGCACGATTTCCCTGACTCTCTCTCTCTCTCTCTCTCTCTCTCTCTCCGTTCATCCCTATCATCCATCGTTCGCGGCTGGTCTACTAAACTACTTTCTGTGTCCCCACAGAGTTGTTGTGGATCAGTTCTTGTTGGACGGGCAACACTTGCATGACCAAGTGGAGGAGTCCATTGGAGAACGTTATTTATAAGTTCGTTCTTGCTTCTCCAGAAGTGTCTTACTTGGATAGTTTCAGAGATTGGAGGTAAGTGGCCGTACCGTGGAGTCTAAAAGCAACATCCTACGAAACACACACACGCATGCATGCACGCAGGGGCGGAGTGGCGTCCTCCCTTACACCTCAGTGTAATAGCTATTGAAAAGGGAGCCTTCTGGTTGCCCTCGACTGCCGTTACTAACTTTACTTATATATATAAATATATATGATATCCAGTCAGCGTCCAAAGACTGTGGGTGTGGATTATTTTCTTTATAGAATATATGAGAAATATCATATAAATCTATGTGATGGGGGTAGTCATTCGTTCCACGATCGTAGATTGTTTAGAAAATCACACCTGCTACGGGACCACCCGACAAGTACGTAAATTAGGATGGGTTGACTCCAGAGAAACCCCACTACTGTTTCTTAATGCTTCTAACACCTGATATTTTGACTCCCATCTACCCTCGCCAGTGAATTTAAATAATTGGTATTTTTATTTTTATTTTTATTCTTTATCTTTTAATTTTTTATTTTTTGAATACGAACTGTAATTCCACATTTGCTGTTCTGAAACTGCGAGAAAAGCTAGTAAAACGTCATCTGATGAGACGGAGAGTATAGTAATATTCTCTGCCGAAATAAATTTATAATGACGACTTAACCAGATTTAAGTTTCCATCCGATTACTCAATATATATATATATATATATATATATATATATATATATATATATATATATATATATGTATACGAGAATCATTAAATAAGTTTCCAGACTTTTTTCGTATTAGCACTTTTATAAGACTCTTCGAAGTAATCTCCAGCTGCAATGCACTTGTTGTACTGTTCCAACAACTTCTGGATGACCCCATAGAAGTCCTCTTGCGTGAGCGTGTCAATGACCTTCGTCACAGCCTCTTTCATCTTCTCAATTGTCTCATAACGACAGCCTCTGAGCTTAGGGAATAACTAAAAGTCACAGGGAGCAAGATCTGGACTATAGAGAGGCTGTGGAACTGTCTTGATGCCTATCTTGGTCAAATAGTCTGTGACAAGGATGGAGTTGTTGACTGGTGTATTGTTCTGCTGGAAATGCCACTGACCCGATTTGACCCGAGTGCTGGCCTCTTCCAACGGAATCTCTTCCTGAACTCCCTTAAAACCTCAACATAGTATTCCTTGTTGACTGTCTGTCCGGTGGGAACCCAGTGCATGTAGATCATGCCAGTGCTGCCAAAAAAAAAAAAAAAGGATCATCAAAAGTTTGTGGGTGGATTTGCTCTCTCTGGTCTTCTTGGGTCTGGGAGAGCCAGCATGCTTCCACTGGGAACTCTGTCTCTTGGTCTCTGGGTCATAGCAGTAGATCCAGATTTCATCGTATGGCATTTTTTCCAAGTTTAAAACAGAATTTTATTGCATATCGTTTTTCTAAAGTGTCAGATTGCATTTTTGAAATTCCCCAGCTGTGACAATCAGGCTTTAGTATGGTGTATTCCAATTGCTGCTGTAGCTGTTCATTTGAACCTGAAATCATAAGAATTGGTCAGTCGTCTCATAACATGCATAGCTATAATACACTGAATTTTCAAGAGTCTTCGACAATCTTAAATGCCTGTCCAAAAAAAAAAAAATGTGGAAACTTATTGAATACACGACGTATATATATATATATATATACTTGGGTATCACTGATGGGTTTGACTTAGGGTCTACAGGTAGTTAAGAATAAACAATTTATAAAAACTAAAACCATCAATTTCAATTTCAAGAAATTCAGCAATGAATTGATGGTTATAAATGAATATAAAACCACTGAATGGTACTTTTCAACAGAAATGTTGTTTTACTTCTGGCTTTTAAGTCTGTTATTTTTATAAGTTAAACAAAGTGATTGAAGATTTTGTCTCACCGTCAAGCGTTTGATAGCGAGAAACCAAATTTGATTTGCATAATCATAATACTAACGTAAAGGGTTTGACATCTTTTTTTAAATTCTTAATTGGGAAAGGGGACTCAAATCGAAAGGTAGAAGCCCAAACAATGAACAGTAATCAGAAGGAGGTGGCGGGTTAGACATGTTGCCGCTAGACGTAACTAATCTTACAAGATTTAAATTTCCAAACTTCAAAAGAATAAAGTTATTTGTCTTACTAAAACAAATATTAACATTTAATTAAGCATGACTAATTAGGCTTATACAAGTTTAAAATAATTACACAGCATTATAGCTTATTTTGAACGAACAAACCGAACAAAACACAAACGTATTTAAATTAATAAATCTCTTAAGTGTCACTAATTTAGATTAAAAAAAAAAAGAAAAAAACTAGAGCTCTCCAAAACTGAAGTCTTTCACGTAAAAGGACGATTTAACAAGCTTTGATCCAAGTTGTAAACGGGTACTTCATTTAGTGTACACACACACACACACACACACATATATGTAAGCAAAGTTGGCGACTTTGATGAGAGTGACCTTTTCAATCTGTACGACACCGAGGTGTAGGGAAGGGCACCACTCCATTCCCTGGATTGCTCCACTTTACCCTTGATCCTCATCTTATAATGCTGAATGTTAAACAAGGCGGAACCAAGTACCATTTTTTTAGCTTTTGCTATGACTCGACCTGGGATTGACCCCTTATTTCCCGGACCATTGGCGAACACTCTACTCATTAGGCCAATATATCATTAATCATTTTTTCCGAAAACAATTATATATTCGAATAGAATATTACACACACACACACACACACACACATATTTATATTCTATTGTCTGGAAAATTATATCCGATTTTATTACACATTTAAATGTTAATTTGACTTATTTTCTAAACAACTTTATTATATACGCAAAGACATATATATATATATATATATATATATATATATATATATATATATTAGATAATTTATTTAAATATATTATTAATCGTTTTGGAAAAAAAAAACACTTTAAACTTTGAAGTTCATTAAACTTCAAAGTATCTGAAATATAAATAGCACAAAAGAAAGAAAATGGGCGTAAGGCCAACAATTCCACCCCTAAAAACCTATTTGCTACTCACACCCCAGTAATCTTCTGAGACGGTCTGGTTGCCGCCCTGTGTTCCGCAAGAAACCTGCCGGAATAAACGCATTTAAATTATTTCTCATACTTTACCGACCATTATCCGTATTTTCTCCTTTTATTGTGTAAAATCCAACGTTTCGGTCAATAAATATCCTTTGGTAATAGTTCAGTATATTTTGCATCCGGACCTATTAAGTTATTTGTCACTCAGTCTTTTTTTGGACGAAAGGACCCATTTCAAAAGAAAAAGGGAACAAAATGAAGAAGTGATTCCCAAATTATTGCTAAATACAACATATGCACCATGTGAGGGTTGATGATTGGTTTTTACCCCGAGCGTTTCGTTAAATGGTGCAAACAAACAGTAGTACTGACACCTTGTCGTTTACCTGCTTATAGCAGTGCACGTTTTACCAGTGTGTATGTTGACACCATTTTCAGTAGATGAGTAAGTACAATGCAAAGAAAATCAAAATACACGGAGAATAATTTTTAAATTACGAGGATCACGTTCGGGAAGTGAAAAAAAGCCGTGGAACCCGAGGTTGGGAAACTTGGAAGAAAAATAAACATAAAGGCACAGAATAAACAGAATCGAGGCAGCAGAAGGATCGGAAGGAATATTAAAGAAGGTCTTGGAGATTTGAAGAGATAACAGCAAAGGGTTGTTGGTTGGTTGTTTGGTTGGATTTTAAGGCATATCAACCTTTGTAGGTTAATTCACGTCAAATCCATTTTTATGTAAATATATATATTTCAAACAATTCAGCTTAGCTTGAGTACAGCGTTTAATTGTCAAAAAAATTTCTATTTCAAGCTATTCAGTTTATTCAAACAGTTCTAATTCAGCTAATTCAGTTTAGCATAAGTACAGATTTTGTTTACACACATTAAAATGTCAAAACATTTCTATATGAAACAATTCAGTTTAGTGTAAATACAGTTTCAATGTCAAAAACAGTTCCATTTCAAACAATTCAGTTTTGCTTAAGCACATATTTTAAATGTAAGTACAGTTTAATTGCCAAAAACATTTCTATTTCAAGCTATTCAGTTTAGTTAAACAGTTCTATTTCAGACAATTTAGTTTAGTATAAGTATGCAGTTAGTTCTATTTAACCCATAAATAGGGCCCAATCAGGAGCTACCATTCCTTCATTGCCACTGCTACCTGGGAGCAATGGCAATGAAGGGGTGCTCTGCATTCCACAAAGTTCCAGCACCACTGGAACTTTACCATCAGATTGTTTAGTGTCATATCGAGGATACTTATTGGAGGTGGGGTCTTACCCCTCTGCAGAGGTGCAGTCGGTGTATTCTCCAGCTCCAGCCTACTGTAAATGAATACGGTTTCGGTTTCTTTGTTTAATGGCATATCAACTCTTTTTAGGTTATTTAATGCCAAAGCCATTCTCCTAGAAGAACAGTAGTGGTACTTTTTAACCCATATCTGGGAGGATAAGGGGGTTCATACCTTTCCCAAGGGTATTTGCCCGAAAGTGAACGTAATAGCGCGACTGAAGTATGAACTCGCGTACTACGATCCCGCAGTCCATCGCTTTAACCATTACACCACGAGGATACCCCCTGTAAATGAATAGATCGGCCAAAATAAGTGTGATGTTAAAAAGAAAGATTGAGATAATAGCCTGAAAGTGCGTAAAATTATAAAACAGATTTTTATTGAAATTTAAGAGAAAAAAAAAAAGAAACGACAAAATAACAATTTTAATTATTTTTTATCAGACACTGTAAACAACTTAAAATGGCGTAGCTTGGAAATTTTTGAAAAATGCTCCCTACAAAACAAAATACTCCCTTCAATGATCTGAAGACAACAAAAGAAATCTTATGGTTCCTGGAATTACAGGATTTTGCTGCTTCGTTAAACATAAAGAAGTCGAAACAGACACTGCACACTGATCTTCTACGGCGGAAAAAAAAAATGAAAAGGATGAAAATTATGGACGCAAAAAACTTCTCTTTCTTTTATGGAGAGGGTTTTAAAAAATGTTATCCTCTTTCAAAGCCCAGGTAACGTTGAGTGTCTTTGCTTGTGGGCACAAACATTTATATGCATTATCAAGAATATCACCATCGCTCATAGCTTAAAACTTTCATGAGCTTTTAAATCCCGGGTAACGTTGGGACTCCTTGCTTGTTGATAAAGCAATTTATAAGCATTATCAAGAATATTACCACCATAGAGTTTGGTATTTACGCAAGTGGATAAACAAAAAGCTGACAAAGAAATACAAAATTTAGAAAAAATAAGATTAATAAAATAAAAAAAAAAGACAAACAACAGACAAATAGGTAATAATACACGCGCGCACACACACACACATACTTACAAAATACTACTACTACTACTACTACTACTAATACTACTACTACCATTAAAATTTTAAATGCCAATAAGTTTTTTTCTTTCTTTTATTTTCGCGATCGCAGACGTAGATATCCACTCCGATTAAAAATGAGTAAATGACGTATGAAACATTAGCAACTGCTTATTATTATTATTATTATTATTATTATTATTATTATTATTATTATTATTCACTCATTAGAGCTTTTCACATAAGCGATAGCCGATGGTTTTTTACTGAAGTCTGAGTAACAGCAAGTCTCCTCAAGTCTCCAGGACTCTTCTTAGTATTCTGGCTGTTCTCAACAATGCTGTCGTTTGGATGGTCTCCACTCGTCCGCCAACCTCCAAGTCCTCTAGACCCTTTAGTAATTATTATTATTATTATTATTTACTCCTTAGAGTTTTCCACATTAGCGTTAGCTGATGGTTTTTCACTGGAGTTTGAGTGACAGCAAGTCTCCTCAAGTCTTCAGGACTCTTCTCAGTATTCTGGACGTTCTCAATAATGTAGTAGTTTGGATGGTCTCCACTTGTCTGCCAACTTCCAAGTCCTCCAGTTCCTTTAGTAATCCTTTAGTTACTGCACCAAAAGCACCAATCACAATTGGTACAATCGTCACTTTCATGTTCCATATTTTTTTCAATTCTCAAGCAAGGTCGAGGTACTTATCCTTCTTTTCACATTCTTTCAGTTTTATTCTGTGGTCAGCAGGGACAGCAAAGTCGACAATTTTGCAAATTTCCTTTTTTTTTTGTTGATTATTATAAGGTCTGGTCTTCTGGCCGAGATTAGGTAATCTGTGTGTATATCAAAGTCCCATAGGAGTTTATGTGTTATTTTCTAGGACAGGTGCTAGGTTGTGCATATACCATTTGTTTGTATGGTCAAATTTTAATTTCTTGCACATTTCCCAGTGGATCATCTTGCCGACCCAGTCGTGTCTAGTCTTATATACCTTGTGCGCTAATTTGCTGCATTCGATTATTATTATTATTATTATTATTATTATTATTTACTCCTTGAGAGTTTTTCATATCAGCATTAGCTGATGGTCTTTCACTGAAGTGTGAGTGACAGCAAGTCTCCTCAAGTCTCCAGGACTCATCTCAGTATCCTGGACGATCTTGATAAAGCAGTAGATCTTGATACTCTCTACTCGTCCTCTTATTTCCAAGTCCTCCAGTCCTTGTACTAGTCCTTTGGTAACTGTACCAAGAGCACCAATTACAATTGGCATAAACGTCATGTTCCACAGTTTTTTTTTCAATTCCCTTGCAACGTCCAGGTACTCATCTTTCTTTTGGCTTTCTTTCCATTTTATTCTGTGGCTAGCCGGGACGGCAAAGTCCACAAGTTCTCTTTGTTGTTGTTGTTGTTGTTGTTGTTGATTATTATAAGTTCTGGTCATCTGGTCGAGATTAGGCGATCTGTTTGTAGGTCAAAATCACAGAGGAGTTTGTACGTTTCATTTTCCAGCACATATGTTGGGTTGTTCATTTACTATTTGTTCATATGAACAAATTTCAATTTCTTGCATAATTCCCTGTGGATCCCTTGCCAACCCAGTTGTGTCTAGTCTTATACTCTTTCTTTGCTAATTTGCTGCATTCGCTTATTATGTGATTGATCGTTTCGTCTCTATCACCACATAGCCTACATTTGCTGTTTTGTCGCGTTATTATTACCATTACTATTGTTATTATTATTTCTTACTACTTTGATGGTTTCTCGCTGGAGTTTAAGTGACAGCAAATCTCCTCAATTCTCCAGGACTCTTCTCAGTATTCTGGCCGATCTTAATAATGATGTAGTCTGGATGGTCTTTACTTGTCCTCTGATTGATCAAGTCCTCCAGTCCTTTAACCAATTCTTTGGGGTTTGTCTCAAATTATTATTATTATTCATTTCAACTTTTTTTAATTTAAAAATTTTTTTTTTTTACTAATAATACATTTGCCATCTTGAAAAGTGTGCACAACTTTGTATCCCCTTCCTTCTCAGTTATTGAAGAATGTATGCACACTGACACGCGCGCGCACATATATATGCGCACACGCGCGAGCGCGCGTGTGTGTGTGTAAAACATGTGTTGAGGGTCCATTTTATTGTCTCTCAAACTTATAGAATTTCCTTCATTATGTGAGTAACTAAATACCACCAAATACCGCGATGTTTTGTTATTTGGATCGAACTCTCTTGTAACTGATAAGAAAGTCTAGTTTGCTAAACATTCCATCAAAACAAAATGTCTATGTGACCAATTACTGAGCTTAACATGGATTCGGATAAGGCCAAAAGTATCGGGTACCCAATGAGAATCGAATTCATTAAGAAATGACAACAAATTACACGAGGGAAGAACGAGGTGCCAGTGTATATACGTAAATATATATATATACAGAAAGATGAACATGATATATTAGGCATAGGGTTTGGCTACAAGTAACGAATTGTATTAATTTTGACTGCCATAGTCTTTTAAATCTTCACTTTCGCTACGAGGGTTGCCTGATTATAAGAATCGAATCTTGATTCTTTTGTAGAGAATTACGATTAGAGTTACCTTATGAGTAGTGAATAAGGTTAATTTTGACAGTCTTGTTCTACGAAATGTATGCGGTGTTTTGGAAGCTGGTCTAACTTTGACGACTAACGATTAAAAGAAAAAGGTAATGGTTGATTATGCACCAGCATATTTTGATAAGACACGTCTGATAGGTATTTTAGGAATACAAAAACATGAAAATGGCATAAATATTCGACAAAACAAAATTCTGATTATTTCCTGCAGTTAACTTTGGAAGGAATATTTCTTTCTATTTTTATTTTTCATTTTTCATCTTTTGGAAATATTTAGAGCCCTTTTTAATCTCATACTCTTGAGAAACTATCATATAGCTGGCCATATAAAAAATATGTATCTGACTTTTCCTTTTCTATTATCTATAAGATTAAGTGACGTTCTTTTATGGACCCCTTCACATGGACGAGCCAGTGTTGGCCGATCAGTAAGAACTTATTTACATCAGCTCTGTGTGGACACAGTAGGTAGTTTGGAAGACCTGCCGAGAGCAATGGATGATAGGAACGGGTGGGGAGAGAGAGAGAGTTAGGGAAATCCGTGCTGTCAGCGCGACTTGAGGACAATGATGATGATGATGATACATATATATATATATATATAGCTTAGCATATTTATTGATAAACAGGACTGGTGTGGTTTGGTCTATTTGTTTTATGGCATATCAACCTTCTTATGTTATTTAAAGCCATTTTTTTTAGAATAGTGGTACTATTTAACCCATAGCTGGGAGGATAAGGCGGTTCATATCTTTCCCAAGGGTATTTGTCCGAGAGTGAACGTAATAGCCTGACTGGAGTTCGAAATCGCTAACTACAACTCCGCAGTCCAGCACTTTAGCAAGTACACCACGAGGACTCCCAATAAACAGGACTGAGTATCAGTGATAGGGCTTATATATGTAAGTTCGGTAGGCGTAGACACAAAATCACCAAGTGCCCTTCACTCAGTTTACACGTTCTTAAGAGGGAGTTTCTTTCTTGCGACGGACTCAAGAAATTTGGCCAAATAATCCATTATTGTGAACTTAGTAAATACATGGGGCATTCAATAAGTTTCCAGACTTTTTTGTACAAGCATTTAAAATTGTCGTAAACCCTTGAAAATTCAGTATGTTATTGCTATGCATCTTATGAGATGACTGACCAATTTTTATGATTTCAGGTTTAAATGAACGGCTACAGCGGAAATTGGAATGCACCAGACAAAAGCCTGACTGTCGCAGCTAGTGAATTTCGAAAATGCAATCTGGACGTGAGGACACTTTAGAAGAACGATATGCAATAAAATTCTGTTTTAAACTTGGAAAAAACATATGGAATGCTTCAGACTTCTTTTGGAGTATCTTGCATGAATCGAGCATCAATTTTTGAGAGGCATAAGAGATTCAAGGAAGGCAGGGAGTCTGTGAGGGATGATGAGAGGTGTGGGAGGAGTAAGGAAGTCATTACACCACATTTGATTGGCCAAAGGGTTAGGAGTAGGGTTAGGGTTACTATGTTGAGGTTTTAATGGAGTTCAGGAAGAGATACCTTGGGAAGAGGTCAGCACTCTTCAAATCGGGTCAGTGGCACCAGGACTCCATCTTTGTCACAGACTATTTGACTGAGATGGGCATCAAGACAATTCCTCACCCTCCCTATAGTCCAGACCTTGCTCCCTGTGACTTTTGGTTATTCTCTAAGCTCAGGGGCTGTCGTTATGAGACAATTGAGGAGCTGAAAGAGGCTGTGACGAAGGTCATTGACACGCTCACACAAGAGGACTTCGATGGGGCCTGGCCAGAAGTTGTTGGAACGGTACAAGTGCATTGCAGCCGGAGGAGATTACATCGAAGGGGAGTAGAGTTTCATGTGTGTACTATCAATAAAAGAGCCCATACGAAAAAGTCTGGAAACTTATTTAATGATCCTCGTATATATATATATATATATATATATATGATTCATGGAATGTAGACCGTGACCCCTAGGTTTCATGGAGTTTTTTGCAAAATAACAATCATCAGGCTGTTAAGAAAATGAAATATATATATATATATATATATATATATATATATATATATATATATATATATATATATTGCGGTACTCTATATACGAAAGTAATGAAAACCATCCAACCAGCAAACAAACAGATTGGCCAAAAAAGTGCTAATACATACTGAAAAACAAAATAGATCCACTCTTAATAAAATATATGCAAATATTTTGATAATGTAGATTATGTCTGTCTCTAACTTAAACTACGTTACCACCAATGCCTCAGTTCCCTTAGTTATTGACTTTATATTCCCAATGATTATAAAATGATCATTATTTAATCTTAATTAACATCTTATTAATTAACGATGCCTAGTTAACATCTTACTGAGTTTGATTTGCCTGAAAGCAGCTTCTGTTATTAATCTGGTATTTATCAGACTTCTCGCTCAATCAGATTTGAAATGTAGTAAGTCTATAGAAGACGGTTTGTCACGCACAAAACCAAATTCTTGCCCACCTCGACATTGCCCATTTTGAGGCGCCTCAGGCCCCAAGCGATAAACTTAGCTATGTATTGCTTGGGAGAAAGACCCCAAAGACCAAGCGATCAACTTCATAACACCCACCTAGCGTTAGCACAAGCTGACCCCCCCACATGAAAACCAGGAGGGCCGAGCCTGTGGAATTAATGGGTATTTAGCCCCCCCCCCACTAAGTCAGGATTTGACACATAGTCCTTTTATAGTGGGAAGCCTCGCATGAATCCTGGCCCTGTCGGCATTCCCCTTTTCGGGTGCCTCAGGAACGAAACGATGAACTCAACCCTGCTAAGCAGATATTGCATGAAGAGGATCCCCCCTTTTTGACAAGCAGTTCAGCTTAATAATACCTATTTGGCGCAAACAACAGGTACCCCTTCCGGAAAAGAAGGGCTGTGAGATATTTATCCGACTTCCTGCTATATCAGATCTGACGTGTAGTCAACTTATAGTGAAGAGATATGCACGAATCAAGATTCCTACGAGGCTGTCACAGAAAATGCTTGATCACGTGATCTCGTCTAGACCCAACCCTAAAAAAAAGGCCACGGAGGATATGCCCGCGGTATTAAAGCATTTAACCGACTTCCCACAGAGTCAGAATTTAACATACGGTCATTTTATTGTGGGAGTCTACGCAGGAATCGAGATTCATACATGACTGGCACCAAAAAAAGAAAATCTTAATCTCATCGACATTCCCCTTATTAGACCCCTGAAAAACATGAAGGGAAGATTGTGGTATTTAACCGACTTTCCACCCTATCAGAATCTAAAATAAAGTCATATTTATGTCGGGGTCCACGCACGAATCAAGACCTAGATCTTGAAGGTATTTCCCAGTGGTGGGTTGCCTCAATCAGGTATTTCCTGGGGTGAAAAGAAACCTCCAGAGCCGTGCTATAAATATGATAAAACCAATCAGGCGCAAACCCCGAATGGCCCCGCAGAAAACCGGGTATAAAGACCGTGGTATTAATGCGGGAGATAGCCATTAGTTATACGGCCTTAGTCTGTTGGCCTAGCGGTTAGAGTGTTCGCCAATGGCCCGGGAGACCTGGGTTCAATCCCAGGTCGAGTCATACCAAAGACTCAAAAAATGGTACTTGATTCCTCCTTGCTTAACACTCAGCATTATAAGATACGGATCAAGGGTAAAGTGGAGCAATCCAGGGAAAGGAGTCGCGCCCTCCCCTACACCTTGGTGTAGTAAGCTATCGAAAAGGGAGCCTTCGAGTCACCCTCGACTATGGTCGCCAACTTTACTTACATTAGTCTGTTTAGAAAATCACACCTGCTAAGGAAAAGAAACCCTACAAGAACGCAAAATTGGAAGGGATTGACCGGTAGATTAATTCCACTCCTGTTTCTTAATCGTTCTAACATTTAACATTTTGACCCCCTCTGCCCACACCTATGAATGAAATAATTTGTAATTTGATTTCCACTTTTATTCTTTTCTTTATGCTTACTTTTATTTTTTTATTTTCATTTTCTAATTTTTATTTTTTCATTTTTAAATCCCTTTATTTTATATTCTCAATACGAACTATAACTCCACATTCGCTACTCAGCGACTAGAGAGAAAATAGTCATCTGACGAGTAGGAGAGTATAGTAATATTCTCCTCCGAAATAAATTTATAATGACGACTTAACCAAGTTTGAGTTTCCATCCGATTACACAATATATATATATATATATATATATATATATCATAATACTTGTTATATACTACAAAGAAATGAAGGGTACATAGTACGTGGCGTAGATAATTTGCCGACTGGTTTTAACCAAATCAGGTTTAATAAATAATTACTTGATTTTCACCGGGCCATTGGCCTAATGAGTAAAGTGTTCGCCAATGTTCCGGTAAGATCGGGATTCAATCCCAGGTCAAGTCAAAAAAGTGGTACTTGATGCCGCCTTGCTTAGCACTCAGCATTATAAGGTAATGATCAAAGGTAAAGTGAAGCAATCCAAGAAATGGAGTAGCGCCCTCCCAAACATTTTGGTGTAGTAGCTATTGAAAAGGGAGCCTTCGAGTCACCCTCGACAAAGGTCGCCATCTTTACTTATTGATTTCTTATATTATTGTTTTATTCTCAAACGTATTAAAAGCAATTCTATGTATAATTTTATATCGAAATCAATTAAAACAAAACGAAAATAAATGTAATCTTTTTAAATGCATTCTTATTTAGTTTTATTAGTCCTTCTAATTCAATAAAATATCTAATTACATAATAACTTAAATATCTGTGCTCGAAGGAGTGTCTATATTATTGATAAGAAAAGGAAATGAAACAATGAAAAATACTAGTTTGTCTTTACACAGTCCCTCTTTAAAGAAATACACAGGCCCTCTTAAAAGAAATACACGGGTACTCTCAAAGGAAATGCAGAGACCCTCTTAAAATGAATACACAGGCCCTCTTAAAAGAAATACACTGGTACTATTATAAGAAATATACTGGTATTCTTAAAGGAAGCAGAGACCCTCTTATAAGAAATACACAGACCCTCTTATAAGAAACACACAGACCCTCTAAAAATAAATACAGAGGTACTCTTATAAGAAATACACTGGTACTCTTAAAGGAAATGCAGAAACCCTCTTATGAGAAATACACAGACCCTCTTATAAGAAATACACAGGTACTCTTAAAAGAAATATACAGTTCCTCTTAAAAAATACACGGGTCTTCTTAAAAGAAATACACACGCCATCTTAGAAAATACACAGGCCATCTTAAAAGAAATGTTTAAGTCATCTTATAAAAAATATATAAGTCCTCTTATAAGAAATACACATGCCCTCTTAAAAGAAATACATAGGTCCCCTCATGAGAAATACACGGGCCCTCTTATAAGAAATATATAAGCCCTTTTATAAAAAAATACACCACCCTAATTATAAGAAATATACGGGCCCTCTTTTAAGAAATATATAAGCCCTTTTATAAAAAATACACCACACTAATTATAAGAAATACATAGGTCCCCTCATGAGAAATACACGGGCCCTCTTATAAGAAATATATAAGCCCTTTTATAAAAAATACACCACCCCAATTATAAGAAATACATAGGTCCCCTCATGAGAAATACACGGGCCCTCTTAGAAGAAATATATAAGCCCTTTTATTATAAATACACCACCCTAATTATAAGAAATACATAGGTCCCCTCATGAGAAATACACAGACCCTCTTATAAGAAATATATAAGCCCTTTTATAAAAAAAAACTCCACCCTAATTATAAGAAATACATAGGTCCCCTCATGAGAAATACACGGGCCTCTTATAAGAAATATATAAGCCCTTTTATAAAAAATACACCACCCTAATTATAAGAAATACATAGGTGCCCTCGTGAGAAATACACGGGCCCTCTTATAAGAAATATAAAAGGCCTTTTATTATAAATACACCACCCCAATTATAAGAAATACATAGGTCCCCTCATGAGAAATACACGGGCCCTCTTATTAGAAATATATAAGCCCTTTTATAAAAAATACACCACCCTAATTATAAGAACTACATAGGTCCCCTCATGAGAAATACACGGGCCCTCTTTTAAGAAATATATAACCCCTTTTATTATAAATACACCACCCTAATTATAAGAACTACATAGGTCCCCTCATGAGAAATACACGGGCCCTCTTATAAGAAATATATAAGCCCTTTTATTATAAATACACCACCCTAATTATAAGAAATACATAGGTCCCCTCATGAGAAATTCACGGGCCCTCTTATAAGAAATATATAAGCCCTTTTATTATAAATACACCACCCCAATTATAAGAAATACATAGGTCCCCTCATGAGAAATACACGGGCCCTCTTATAAGAAATATATAAGCCCTTTTATAAAAAAATACACCACCCTAATTAAAAAAAATACATAGGTCCACTCATGAGAAATACACGGGCCCTCTTATAAGAAATATATAAGCACTTTTATAAAAAATACACCACCCTAATTATAAGAAATACATAGGTCCCCTCAAGAGAAATACACGGGCCTTCTTATAAGAAATATATAAGCCCTTTTATAAAAAATACACCACCCTAATTTTAAGAAATACATAGGTCCCCTCATAAGAAATACACGGCCCATCTTATAAGAAATATATAAGCCCTTTTATAAAAAAATACACCACCCTAATTATAAGAAATACATAGGTCCCCTCATGAGAAATACACGGGCCCTCTTATAAGAAATATATAAGCCCTTTTATAAAAAAACACCACCCTAATTATAAGAAATACATAGGTCCCCTCATAAGAAATACACGGGCCATCTTATAAGAAATATATAAGCCCTTTTATAAAAAATACACCACCCTAATTATAAGAAATACATAGGTCCCCTCATAAGAAATACACGGGCCATCTTATAAGAAATATATAAGCCCTTTTATAAAAAATACACCACCCTAATTATAAGAAGTACATAGGTCCCCTCATGAGAAATACACGGGCCCTCTTATAAGAAATGTATAAGCCCTTTTATAAAAAATACACCACCCTAATTATAAGAAATACATAGGTCCCCTCATGAGAAATACACGGGCCCTCTTATAAGAAATATATAAGCCCTTTTATAAAAAATACACCACCCTAATTATAAGAAAAACATAGGTCCCCTCATGAGAAATACACGGGCCCTCTTATAAGAAATGTATAAGCCCTTTTATAAAAAATACACCACCCTAATTATAAGAAATACATAGGTCCCCTCATAAGAAATACACGGGCCATCTTATAAGAAATATATAAGCCCTTTTATAAAAAATACACCACCCTAATTATAAGAAATACATAGGTCCCCTCATGAGAAATACACGGGCCCTCTTATAAGAAATATATAAGCCCTTTTATAAAAAATACACCACCCTAATTATAAGAACTACATAGGTCCCCTCATGAGAAATACACGGGCCCTCTTTTAAGAAATATATAAGCCCTTTTATTATAAATACACCACCCTAATTATAAGAAATACATAGGTCCCCTCATGAGAAATACACGGGCCTTCTTTTAAGAAATATATAAGCCCTTTTATTATAAATACACCACCCTAATTATAAGAACTACATAGGTCCCCTCATGAGAAATACACGGGCCCTCTTATAAGAAATGTATAAGCCCTTTTATAAAAAATACACCACCCCAATTATAAGAAATACATAGGTCCCCTCATGAGAAATACACGGGCCCTCTTATAAGAAATATATAAGCCCTTTTATAAAAAATACACCACCCTAATTTTAAGAAATACATAGGTCCCCTCATAAGAAATACACGGGCCATCTTATAAGAAATATATAAGCCCTTTTATAAAAAATACACCACCCTAATTATAAGAAATACATAGGTCCCCTCATGAGAAACACACGGGCCCTCTTTTAAGAAATATATAAGCCCTTTTATAAAAAAATACACTACCCTAATTATAAGAAATACATAGGTCCCTTCATGAGAAATACACGGGCCCTCTTATAAGAAATATATAAGCCCTTTTATAAAAAAATACACCACCCTAATTATAAGAAATACATAGGTCCACTCATGAGAAATACATGGGCCCTCTTATGAGAAATATATAAGCCCTTTTATAAAAAATACACCACCCTAATTATAAGAAATACATAGGTCCCTTCATGAGAAATACACGGGCCCTCTTATAAGAAATATATAAGCCCTTTTATAAAAAAATACACCACCCTAAATATAAGAAATACATAGGTCCCCTCATGAGAAATACACGGGCCCTCTTATAAGAAATATAAAAGCCCTTTTATAAAAAATACACCACCCTAATTATAAGAAATACATAGGCCCCCTCATGAGAAATACACGGGCCCTCTTATAAGAAATATATAAGCCCTTTTATAAAAAATACACCACCCTAATTATAAGAAATACATAGGTCCCCTCATAAGAAATACACGGGCCATCTTATAAGAAATATATAAGCCCTTTTATAAAAAATACACCACCCTAATTATAAAAAATACATAGGTCCCCTCATGAGAAATACACGGGCCCTCTTATAAGAAATATATAAGCCCTTTTATAAAAAATACACCACCCCAATTATAAGAAATACATAGGTCCCCTCATGAGAAATACACGGGCCCTCTTATAAGAAATATATAAGCCCTTTTATTATAAATACACCTCCCTAATTATAAGAAAGACATAGGTCCCCTCATGAGAAATACACGGGCCCTCTTATAAGAAATATATAAGCCCTTTTATAAAAAATACACCACCCTAATTATAAGAAATACATAGGTCCCTTCATGAGAAATACACGGGCCCTCTTATAAGAAATATATAAGCCCTTTTATAAAAAATACACCACCCTAATTATAAGAAATACATAGGTCCCCTCATGAGAAATACACGGGCCCTCTTATAAGAAATATATAAGCCCTTTTATTATAAATACACCACCCTAATTATAAGAAAGACATAGGTCCCCTCATGAGAAATACACGGGCCCTCTTATAAGAAATATATAAGCCCTTTTATAAAAAATACACCACCCTAATTATAAGAAATACATAGGTCCCCTCATGAGAAATACACGGGCCCTCTTTTAAGAAATATATAACCCCTTTTATTATAAATACACCACCCTAATTATAAGAACTACATAGGTCCCCTCATGAGAAATACACGGGCCCTCTTATAAGAAATATATAAGCCCTTTTATTATAAATACACCACCCTAATTTTAAGAAATACATAGGTCCCCTCATGAGAAATTCACGGGCCCTCTTATAAGAAATATATAAGCCCTTTTATTATAAATACACCACCCCAATTATAAGAAATACATAGGTCCCCTCATGAGAAATACACGGGCCCTCTTATAAGAAATATATAAGCCCTTTTATAAAAAAATACACCACCCTAATTAAAAGAAATACATAGGTCCACTCATGAGAAATACACGGGCCCTCTTATAAGAAATATATAAGCACTTTTATAAAAAATACACCACCCTAATTATAAGAAATACATAGGTCCCCTCAAGAGAAATACACGGGCCTTCTTATAAGAAATATATAAGCCCTTTTATAAAAAATACACAACCCTAATTTTAAGAAATACATAGGTCCCCTCATAAGAAATACACGGCCCATCTTATAAGAAATATATAAGCCCTTTTATAAAAAAATACACCACCCTAATTATAAGAAATACATAGGTCCCCTCATGAGAAATACACGGGCCCTCTTATAAGAAATATATAAGCCCTTTTATAAAAAATACACCACCCTAATTATAAGAAATACATAGGTCCCCTCATGAGAAATACACGGGCCCTCTTATAAGAAATATATAAGCCCTTTTATAAAAAATACACCACCCTAATTATAAGAAATACATAGGTCCCGTCATGAGAAATACACGGGCCCTCTTATAAGAAATATATAAGCCCTTTTATTATAAATACACCACCCTAATTATAAGAAAGACATAGGTCCCCTCATGAGAAATACACGGGCCCTCTTATAAGAAATATATAAGCCCTTTTATTATAAATACACCATCCTAATTATAAGAAATACATAGGTCCCCTCATGAGAAATACACGGGTCCTCTTATAAGAAATATATAAGCCCTTCTATAAAAAATACACCACCCTAATTATAAGAAATACATAGGTCCCCTCATGAGAAATACACGGGCCCTCTTTTAAGAAATATATAAGCCCTTTTATAAAAAATACACCACACTAATTATAAGAAATACATAGGTCCCCTCATGAGAAATACACGGGCCCTCTTATAAGAAATATATAAGCCCTTTTATAAAAAATACACCACCCTAATTATAAGAAAGACATAGGTCCCCTCATGAGAAATACACGGGCCCTCTTATAAGAAATATATAAGCCCTTTTATTATAAATACACCATCCTAATTATAAGAACTACATAGGTCCCCTCATGAGAAATACACGGGCCCTCTTATAAGAAATGTATAAGCCCTTTTATAAAGAATACACCACCCTAATTTTAAGAAATACATAGGTCCCCTCATGAGAAATACACGGGCCCTCTTATAAGAAATATATAAGCCCTTTTATAAAAAATACACCACCCTAATTATAAGAAATACATAGGTCCCCTCATGAGAAATACACGGGCCCTCTTATAAGAAATATATAAGCCCTTTTATAAAAAATACACCACCCTAATTATAAGAACTACATAGGTCCCCTCATGAGAAATACACGGGCCCTCTTATAAGAAATATATAAGCCCTTTTATTATAAATACACCACCCTAATTATAAGAACTACATAGGTCCCCTCATGAGAAATACACGGGCCCTCTTTTAAGAAATATATAAGCCCTTTTATAAAAAATACACCACCCTAATTATAAGAACTACATAGGTCCCCTCATGAGAAATACACTGGCCCTCTTTTAAGAAATATATAAGCCCTTTTATTATAAATACACCACCCTAATTATAAGAACTACATAGGTCCCCTCATGAGAAATACACGGGCCCTCTTATAAGAAATGTATAAGCCCTTTTATAAAAAATACACCACCCCAATTATAAGAAATACATAGGTCCCCTCATGAGAAATACACGGGCCCTCTTATAAGAAATATATAAGCCCTTTTATAAAAAATACACCACCCTAATTATAAGAAATACATAGGTCCCCTCATGAGAAATACACGGGCCCTCTTATAAGAAATATATAAGCCCTTTTATAAAAAATACACCACCCTAATTATAAGAAATACATAGGTCCCCTCATGAGAAATACACGGGCCCTCTTTTAAGAAATATATAAGCCCTTTTATAAAAAATACACCACCCTAATTTTAAGAAATACATAGGTCCCCTCATAAGAAATACACGGGCCATCTTATAAGAAATATATAAGCCCTTTTATAAAAAATACACCACCCTAATTATAAGAAATACATAGGTCCCCTCATGAGAAATACACGGGCCCTCTTATAAGAAATATATAAGCCCTTTTATAAAAAATACACCACCCTAATTATAAGAAATACATAGGTCCCCTCATGAGAAATACACGGGCCCTCTTTTAAGAAATATATAAGCCCTTTTATAAAAAAATACACTACCCTAATTATAAGAAATACATAGGTCCCTTCATGAGAAATACACGGGCCTTCTTATAAGAAATATATAAGCCCTTTTATAAAAAAATACACCACCCTAATTATAAGAAATACATAGGTCCCCTCATGAGAAATACACGGGCCCTCTTATAAGAAATATATAAGCCCTTTTATAAAAAATACACCACCCTAATTATAAGAAATACATAGGTCCCGTCATGAGAAATACACGGGCCCTCTTATAAGAAATATATAAGCCCTTTTATTATAAATACACCACCCTAATTATAAGAAATACATAGGTCCCCTCATGAGAAATACACGGGCCCTCTTATAAGAAATATATAAGCCCTTTTATAAAAAATACACCACCCTAATTATAAGAAATACATAGGTCCCCTCATAAGAAATACACGGGCCATCTTATAAGAAATATATAAGCCCTTTTATAAAAAATACACCACCCTAATTATAAGAAATACATAGGTCCCCTCATGAGAAATACACGGGCCCTCTTATAAGAAATGTATAAGCCCTTTTATAAAAAATACACCACCCTAATTATAAGAAATACATAGGTCCCCTCATGAGAAATACACGGGCCCTCTTATAAGAAATATATAAGCCCTTTTATAAAAAATACACCACCCTAATTATAAGAAATACATAGGTCCCCTCATAAGAAATACACGGGCCATCTTATAAGAAATATATAAGCCCTTTTATAAAAAATACACCACCCTAATTATAAGAAATACATAGGTCCCCTCATGAGAAATACACGGGCCCTCTTTTAAGAAATATATAAGCCACTTTATAAAAAAATACACTACCCTAATTATAAGAAATACATAGGTCCCCTCATGAGAAATACACGGGCCCTCTTATAAGAAATATATAAGCCCTTTTATAAAAAATACACCACCCTAATTATAAGAAATATATAGGTCCCCTCATGAGAAATACACGGGCCCTCTTATAAGAAATATATAAGCCCTTTTATTATAAATACACCACCCTAATTATAAGGAATACATAGGTCCCCTCATGAGAAATACACGGGCCCTCTTATAAGAAATATATAAGCCCTTTTATTATAAATACACCACCCTAATTATAAGAAAGACATAGGTCCCCTCATGAGAAATACACGGGCCCTCTTATAAGAAATATATAAGCCCTTTTATAAAAAATACACCACCCTAATTATAAGAAATACATAGGTCCCCTCATGAGAAATACACGGGCCCTCTTTTAAGAAATATATAAGCCCTTTTATAAAAAAATACACTACCCCAATTATAAGAAATACATAAGTCCTCTTATAAGATTACCTCATGCAGAATAGAAAGCAAAACGCGGTTTTTGTTTTAGGAAGTTAAATAGAATTTTCAATTTAAGTTTTGCTTCGTCTAGCACGCAAGGCCCAGATTGCTTACGGCAGGGGTCGGCAACCCCCAGCCTATTGGTCATATCCGGCTCTTGAGTGATTTTTATCTTGCTCGTCATCTTCATACTCGAGTATTGAACGACCCACAAAAAAGTTTTTTTTTAATTCTATATTGAGGGTAATGGACAACCCCTAATAATGTAATTAATATCGAATACAAATGCAGTAGTTCAATTGAAGGTTGTGCCGACCTGATACCCCTTAAAAATCGCTGCAGATACTTCAATAACCTTATATTTTCCATTTATTGTTATTTCTTCTCCTTCCAATTTTTCTTTGGATTTCTTGTATTATAATTTCTTTATATTTTATGTATGCGTTGTTGTTCCAGTCAACAGAAGCAAATGCTGGCTGGAAACATGCATTTTCACCAGCGACTCGCTTTTATACCCATAGTGTCATTCAATAAAATAGCAACATCAGATATCGTAAGCCTACGTTGTTTCTCAGAGGTCAGCCACTTCTGAGTACATATTTAACCCAATCACACTATCACAAACTGGATGTAACTCAAGGTCAAATTTTTTCCACTGGTTTGATATTAAAATTTTCCTTCTCCTAAACTGGTTACCACTAAAGAGCCAAGTTCGTCCTTCTATTTATTATGGAGTGAGAACAGTTTGATTTATACCTTCTTAATGGTATTAACTCTACGTGAAATGCGAACAGCCTCGTCCAGGGTTTGAACCCAAATTCTAAGTAAATGCAAGGTGTAAAGATAAAATTGTCGCACTAGAAAAGACGTCATGATTCCATTTCCGTTTAATGAAAACCGGTTTTTTTTTGTTGCAGACCATCTACTAGTTGGCCAGTTGTGTACAGATCCCAAGAGGAATAGGAGCTTTCCATCATGTCTGAAAGTGACACAATGTTCAACGCACGAGATCGGATTTGCGCCGTTGTACAACATATGCTCTCTACCGATCCAAGTTATGACAACAGGAACATTGCCAGCACCCTCAAAATGCAAATCTGGATTGCGACGAATAACAGGGACGTGCCCAGGGTGATGAAAACAAAGTTTCCGGTTACGGTTATGGTGTGGTTTAAAGTGAGGGCCACATTATGCCACCTCACATCTTCGAAGTCGGTTTGAAAATCATCACCAAAGTGTATCTGGATGTGCTGAAGAGTGTTGTGATCCCCTGGTGCAATCAGGTGGCCAGTGGCAGACTCTGAGTGTAGCGGCAGGACTCGGCGCTGGCCCACGAGTCCAAAGAGACCCAGGCTTGGCTTCAGAAGGAGTGCTACGACTTTGTACCCTTCTCTCACTGGCCCCACTTCTCCCCCGACCTGAACCCACTCGACTACTTCATTTGGTCATAGGTCGAGAACATCACCAACATGACCTCCCACAACACCAAAGCCAGCCTGATCGCCGCCATCCGCCGAGTATTCACCGAGCTCCCACCTGCGCTTTTGGAAAAGGCATGCTCCCAGTTCCGAATCTGTATCAAGGCGGTGATTGAGGCTGAAGACGGCTACATTGAATAGATGTCAGCTCTACTACATAATCAAGTTACCTGAATTGATATTTTCAATAAAAGTTTTAAAATAAAGCTGTAGTGTTGTTTTCTTTAGGACGACAATTTTATCGTTCCACCCTGTAGATGTCAGCTCTACTACATAATCAAGTTACCTGAATTGATTTTTTCAATAAAAGTTTTAAAATAAAGCTGTAGTGTTGTTTTCTTTAGGACGACAATTTTATCGTTCCACCCTGTAGATGTCAGCTCTACTACATAATCAAGTTACCTGAATTGATTTTTTCAATTAAAGTTTTAAAATAAAGCTGTTGGCCTAGCGGTTAGAGTGTTCGCCAATGGCCCGGGAGACCTGGGTTCAATCTCAGGTCGAGTCATACCAAAGACTCAAAAAATGGTACTTGATGCCTCCTTGCTTAACACTCAGCATTATAAGGTGCGGATCAAGGGTAAAATAGAGCCATCCAGGGAAGGAGTAGCGCCCTCCCCTACATCTTGGTGTAGTAGCTATCGAAAAGGGAGCCTTCGGGTTACCCTCGACTATGGTCGCCAACTTTACTACTTATTGTTTTCTTTAGGACGACAATTTTATCGCTCCAGTCAGTAGATGTCAGCTCTACTACATGATCAAGTAACCTGAATTGATTTTTTCAATTAAAGTTTTAAAATAAAGCTGTAGTGTTGTTTTCTTTTGGACGATAATTTTATCGTTCCACCCTGCAGATGTGTAGAATGAGTTCCTTATTATTTTATCAGTGATATCTAATTTGTATATTTCAAAGTTTGCATTGAATATTTCATACATTGAAGTACGGCATTTTGGGATGGATCTATGTACAGTTAAATATAACATTAATATTAAAAGAGAAAAATGTTGTTCTTGAAAAGAGTTTTTGCAATCTCATTGAAAATTCATTTACATTAATAATTTTTGAAAAATCAATTTTGCATAAAACAATTTTAATTCTTAGTAAGAAGCCAAAGATGATCAAATAATTGCTTGTTGAAAATAATGTCACTGGTATAAATGGAATAAATGAAATACCTATATGTTCATTCTCGAGTATTGAACGACCCACAAAAAAGTTTTTTGTTTTATATTGCGGGTTATGGACAACCCCTAACATTGGACTAAGGTAGTCAACAAACAATTTTCTTTCGACGTCCAAGGATACAAAAAGAAAACATTAAAATACTTATTTAAACAAAATTAAACCACATCGTCCCAAATTTACTACAAGGCAATCTTCCAAGTTCCAAAAACATAAGATAAATGACCCCTGGTTTTTGAAGCGAAAAAAGTCATTTCACGAGTATATACAGTACCCAATTATGAAGCTGCGTTAGCCGGCCGTGGTCTGGCGGCGCGGATCAGGTCGGGTATGTCTTGTCTCTGACAGCAGTTGGTCGAGGCTGCCTGAAGTGGGTACCAAGGCAGGCCCAGCATTGACATACTCCACGAGCCGGGGGGGGGGGGGCTTCCCATAGGCATTCCGGAGGGGCTGAGTTTAGCACGGCACCTGAAGTGCCCCTTTTTAGGGGAATACCGTCGGGGCTCAAGGAATTTTTGAGAATGCCAGGCGTGTATGGGCCACGGCCCTGCACCCGGACCCACTTGAAAAAGGCCTCGTGCCGCATTCGCGCTTCAGGTGGGACGCTCGCCAAATACCGCCTCCCATCAGGCAGGATTTGTTGCAAGGCCTTTTTCATAGTGAGGATTTAGAAGAGAGGGAGGTCGAGCACGAGCTGAAACTCATTCCCCGATCGACAATGCCGGATATAGGATCATTAGCTGCAATGCGAAGTATGCTAGCAAGCTCCGGAGCCAGAACCAGTCTAGGAGAAGAAAAACTCTGTACACCCACCACTTTTAATCCTCTTTAAAATTGACCTTGTGTCACATCCTGCCCGTCATGGAGGGGGTGGGTAAATAAATGCATCATTTCAATTTCTTCTTTAATTCACTTTTAAAATTTTCTTTTACCATCTTTACGGTTACGACTGGAATTTCTTGAAATTTTCTCTTAAATGATCGATATTTTTTTCTAATTTTTCTCTTATTTGCACTCACCAAGGTAATTTTATTTTACTTACAGCAAATATGACAGTCCTTTTGTTGCCTTTGTGTAAACTATGAATTAGATAAAAGAATAAATGTTATTAACTTTCCTTCGATTAAAAAAATATTAAAATATTCCCATTAAGAAAAAATATATTGATCGATCGATAGATAGACGTATCTTATTCTATCTATCTATCTATCTATCTATGTCTATTCATATCTATCAATCTATCTATCTTAGTCTATTCATATCTATCTATCTATCTATCTATCTATGTCTATTCATATCTATCTATCTATGTCTATTCATATCTATCTATCTATCTATCTATCTATCTATGTCTATTCATATCTATCTATCTATCTATGTCTATTCATATCTATCAATCTATCTATCTTAGTCTCTTCATATCTATCTATCTATCTATCTATCTATCTATGTCTATTCATATCTATCTATCTATGTCTATTCATATCTATCTATCTATCTATCTATCTATCTATCTATCTATGTCTATTCATATCTATCTATCTATCTATGTCTATTCATATCTATCAATCTATCTATCTTAGTCTCTTCATATCTATCTATCTATCTATCTATCTATCTATTCATATCTATCTATCTATCTATCTATCTATCTATCTATCTATTCATATCTATCTATCTATCTATCTATCTATCTTAGTCTATTCATATCTATCTATCTATCTAGCTAGCTAGCTAGCTAGCTATTTCGATTTGTTAATTTCGATCTATCTATCTATCTTAGTCTATTCATATCTATCTATCTATCTATCTATCTATCTATCTATCTATCTATCCCCGTCTATTCTTATCTATCTATCTATCTATCCCCGTCTATTCTTATCTATCTATCTATCTATCTATAGTTTGATAAAAAGATAGAGAAACGAGCAGACTAGAAAAGCTTGTTAGCTCGCTAGATAGATAGATAGATAGATAGATAGATAAAAAGAGAAAGAAAGAAAGAAGTCGTCTCGAAGTTGAAAATGAGCAAAATATATATAACTTGAAAATCATCTACAGAACATATCTTACTTTACGTTTGTGGAAGGTGTGTGTGTGTGTGGAGGGAATGCGCTTAAGAAAGTATTAAATTTAGTTACCATTTTTTGAAAAACGTTTAATACAAAAATATTTTTTAAAAAAAAAAAGTAAAGAAAAGAAAAAAAAAAGAAAGCAAGAATGACTAATTCATATAATTAGCAACAGTTTATTATTATTATTATTATTATTATTATTATTATTATTATTATTATTATTATTATTATTCAAAAAATAGAGGATGAAAGAAACAAAACTTGGATTTTGATATGGACTTTTACCTTGCAGTTCAAGCAGCAGCAGACTTACTGCTTACCTTCAGGTTGGACATTTGAGTCGGGGCTGGAATCATTTGATAATCACACACACACACACACACACACACACACATACACACACACACACACACACACACACACACATATATATATATATATATATATATATATGTTTGCGCGGCAGAAAAACTCAAAATAAAAGGCAAAATGAAAAAAAATTAAATAAACGATAAAGTGACAAAAAGTGACAACGCCTTTTATATAATGATAATAATAATAATAATAATAATAATAATAATAATAATAATAATTATAATAATTGAAACAACAACAACAACAACAACAACAGCAACAACAACAACAACAACAACAACAATAATGGGAGTCAGAAAGAGACAATGATGAAAAAAAGGTATCAAAGCCCACGACATGGTTATAACAGGCATTATGTTTGTTGGCAGGTACTAATTTCATCTGGCTCAAGACTACAGGAATAGTGCACCTACTAAGACTTGAACCCATTACAACAAGACCCGTTCACTAGAATTTTTACGCAAGATAGATAGATAGATAGATATGAACAAACGACAATAGATAGATAGATAGATAGATAGATATGACTAGATGAAAGTAAGAAAGAAAGAAAGAAATGAGGAACCCGTCCTAAATTTTTATACTCAGCAAAGAAATATTCAATATGAAAATCATTAAACATACAAGAGGCCATCTTTTCGGCCATCCGTTTGTTTGTGGAATGTGTTTGTGTCTATATATTGGCGTGAATGTGTGTTTGTTGAAGAGATTTTTATGTCAGATGCCCACTTGCTCAGTGACAGCATTAGAGGCGCTATTTATAAAGCGGCGACACTAGGCTCTTCTCTTATCAATCCCTCATAAACACGTTTTTTTTTTTCAGGAATTAATAAATGGAGTCGACAAGTTGAAAGACTTTAAAGAAATTTCCATCAAGCGAATAAGCCAATTAATTATAGAATCGATCAGCATTATCAAAGATTTTCTCCACTAATGTTATTGGCAAATATTACAAAGACACATTCACATACACACATTATATATATATATATATATATATATATATATATATATATATATATATATATATATTTCTGATATATGTACATATGTGGAGTACATGTATTTGTTATATGGATGCGTGTGTAAACAGTAGTCAGGATTTCAAGTTGACTTGTTCAACAAGTAATGAAGTAATGTGTTATATAATCGTTATTGTAGCCTTGTACCAGACATAGGTAAACAATTTTTTTCTTACTTTTTCTTTCTTACTTTCTTTACTTGTTTTTCTTTCTTTCTTTCTCTCCCAACCCTTCTTGTTATTTATCATCCGTCCCACTGCCGGATGAATATGGCACAAGGCTTTTTTAAGGTGAGTCCGGTCCGGCCGCAGAGAAAACCCCACATACGTCCGGCATTGCCAAAAATATCTACGGCCCCGTCGGCATTCTCCTTATTAGGGGTGCCTCAGGTGCCAGTCAATAAAACCAACCCCCCCGAAGGGGGTAAAGCCTGGGGGGATGGCCCTCTGATGCCGGAGGAAACAACCAGAGATGTATGCATATATATATATATATATATATATATATATATACATATATATGTGTGTGGGTGTGTGTGCTAGATAAAAGCAATAATACAATCGTATCTATATATATATATATATATATATATATATATATATATATATATATATATATATATATATTATAACAGTGTTGGTTGTCACTATCTCACTTTGTGGGTTTGTGGCAGATCAAATGCGGTATAATCTGGAGAGTGCTCAATATTTGTGATAGAGCTGTTATATAATGAAATTTATACTTAAAATTTATAATCTATCTATCTATCTATCTATCTATGCGTGTGTGTGTGTGTGTGTGTGTGTGTGTGTGTGTGTGTGTGTGTGTGTAAAACAGTAAATCTTCAGTGTATTGATGAAACAAACTATTAGACGCAATAATTTTTTTTGGTTTCTTTTTAGCTTTCTTTGACACTGCCCTTAATCCAATGATATTCATCACATAAATTGAATATAATCAAATGAACATTGGAGATCAAAGTTCTTCATTATGATCGACTAATCTTTCTCTCTCTCTCTCTCTCTCTCTCTCGCTTGCTCGCTCGCTCTCTCTGTCTTGTTGCCTATGTGTGTATGTGTGTATGCATGTGTATATGTGTATCTATCTATCTATCTATCTATCTATCTATCCGCACCTATATAAGAACACACACACACACACACACACACACACATATATATATATAGGTATATCCGACTGACGTAAAATAAGCCGAGTTTCGATCCCAGCTTGAAGCATCTCGCATGTCTCGCCACACTGAAGAGTGATACAAGGAAACAGTCGGTCTGTGAGTGACAATATAAATATATGTTGTTTTTTTTTTTCAATAGAACATCCTATTGAGTTTGATTCTCACCGAGAGCCCAACACTTTTAATTTTTGGAGAAAGCTAAGCTTAGTAGATGACATCTTACGACAATTGGATTTACATGTATATAAAGAAGGATAGTAAGAGGGAGTATAGAGAGAAAGAGAGAGAGAAATATAGAAATGTGTAGGAATATATATATATATATATATATATAGAGAGAGAGAGAGAGAGAGAGAGAGAGAGGGGGAGAGACAGATAGACGGAGTGACTGAGACAGGTAAACAGATAGATCGAGAGAGAAAGAGAAAGATAGAGAGAAAGAGAGAGAGAGAGAGAGAGAGAGAGAGAGAGAAAGAGATTGAGATTTTTATCACACACACTTACACACACATATATATCTATATATTTATAATGTAATAATGAAATATAGTGTAAGCTACTTAAATATATATTCATATCTATCCATTTCTTATTGTTGTCGCTAACTTTGTCGGTTAGAAATTTTTCTTACGCAATAAGCGTAGGTTGAATGTCTTGCTTAAGACCCGTGACGTCTCTGAAAGCCGTGTCAATTATTCCATACGGTGATATTAACAGCTGTTTATACTTACAAATTCGCTGGGTGAGTCGTAAAGCTCATTAGAAAAGTACTCATGAGCAGTTGCCTTTATTTCGGGTGGTAGCCTCAATCTTCGGGGTGTCTCTTAGTGCATTTGTCTTCTATCATTCAACACGTACTTGTATAATCCATCGTTGCTCTGTTAAAAAAAAAAAAAAAGAAAGAAAAAAAAATCAATTTTAATCTTCGAAATTATTGGCATATATTTATTCATTTATTTAATTCCCGAAAAACATATAATACGGGTGGATACATTTTATATACGGGTAGATATTTATATTTTCAAAATAATGATTATTCTCTGTATGTATGCGTGTATATTACCTATGTGTGTGTGTGTGTGTGTGTGTGGTAATCTATCAATCTATGTATCACACACACACACACACACACACACATATATATATATATATATATATATATATATATATATATATATATATATATATCATTCTCCCCCTCTCTCTCTATATATATATATGTGTGTGTGTGTGTATATGTGTGCATGCATATATATATATATATATATACACACACACACACACACACACATATATATATATATATATATATATATATATATATATATATATAGAGAGAGAGAGAGAGAGGGGGAGAGAGAGGGGGGAGAATGATAGCTCGACAGAGAGGGAGAGAGAAATGGAGATATGTATATATAGAGAGAGAGAGAGACAGACAGACAGAGACAGATTATTATTATTTTACTCTTTTGAAATCTTTTCAACTCTCGTTAGCTGATGGTTTCTCACTGGAGTCTCAGTAACCGTAAGTCTCCTCAACTCTCCAGGACTTTTCTTAGTATTCTGGCCAATCTTGATAAAGCTGTCGTTTGGATGGTCACCACTTGTGATCTAATTTCCGTCCTCCAGTACTTGTGCCGATCCTTTGGTGACTGTACCGGGCGCCCCAATTACAATTTATTTGTATCACTGTCACATTCATGTTTCATAGTTTTTTTTCAGTTCTCTAGCAAGGTCTAGGTACTCTCTCTTTTCGTTTTCTTTAGTTTTACTCCGTGATCAGCCAGAACAGCAAAGTCCACTATTTAGCAGGTTCTCTTTTTTTTGTTGTTGACTTTCACTAGGTCTGGTTGTCTGGCCTAGATTAGCTGACCCGTTTATATCTCAAAATCCATCGTATTATTATTTATTCCTTTAGAGTTTTTCACTTCAGTGTTAGCTGATGGTTTTTCACCGGAGTTTGAGTGACAGCAAGTCTCCTCAAGTCTCCAGGACTCATCTCAGGATTCTGGCCGTTCTCAGCAATGCTGTCATTTGGCTAGTTTTTACCCGTCTGCCAACTTCCAAGTGCTCCAAGCCTTTAAATAATCCTTTAGTTATTGTGGGAAAACACAATTGGCACAATCGTCACTTTCATGTTTCACAGCTTTTTCAATTCTCTAGCAAGGTCGTGGTACTTATCCTTCCTTGCACATTCCTTTAGATTTATTCTGTGGTCCGCCAGGACAGCAAAGTCGACAATTATTATTATTATTTACTCCTCTAGAGTTTTTCACATCAGTATTAGCTGATGGTTTTTCACTGGAGTTTGAGTGACAGCAAGTCTCCTCAAGTCTCCAGGACTATTATTATTTCACTGCTGGCGACTTTTTAACGTGTGTGTTTTTTTTTCACTGGAACCTAAGAGATAACAGGTCTACACCGGTCTCCAGGACTCTCCTAAGTATCCTAGACAATTTTAGTGGCGATGTGGTCTGAATAGTTTTCATCCTTCCTTTAATCGCCAGTTTCCCCAAATCTCTTTTCCAGACATACGCTCCAAGGGCCCAAACTACAATATCATCATCACCTTCATATTCCGTACGTTTTTTCCAGCTCTTTAGCAAGATCTGGGTATCTATCTTTCATTCTAAATATTTTACTCATCTGAGAGGTTTTCTCATCAACGATACCTGATGGTTTCTCACTGGAGTTTGAGTGATAGCAAGTCTCTTCAAGTCCCCAGAACTCTTTTCAGTATTCTGACCGATTTCAATAATGCAATATTTTGGATGGTTTCCACTCGTCCTCCTATTTCCAAGTCCCCCAGTCCTTGTACCAGTCCTTTGGTAACTGTACCAAGAGCACCAATTACAATTAGTATAAATGTCACTTTCATGTTCCACAGTTTCCTTCAGCAAGGTCCAAGTACTTATCCTTCTTTTCGCTTTCTTTCAATTTTACTCTGTGATCAGCCGGGACAGCAAAATCCACAATTCTGTAAGTTCTCTTCTTTCTTTTGTTGATTGTTATAAGGGCTGGTCGTCTGGCTGAGATTAGGTGATCCATTATTATTATTACTTTTTAAAATATTTATTATTATTTGTGAGTTTTCGCAACACTCAATAAGTTTCCAGACTTTTTGTACAGGCATTTAAAATTGTCGTAGACTCTTGAAAATTTACTGTTATTGCTATACATCTTATGAGATGGCGAGCCAATTTTTATGGTTTCAGGTTCAAATCAACAGCTACTGCAGGAATTGGAATACACCCTACTAAAACCTGATTGTCACAGCTAGTGAATTTCAAAAATGCAAGGAAGAACGATATGCAATAAAATTCTGTTTTAAACTTGGGAAAAATGTCACAGAAACATATGGAATGCTTCAGACTGCTTTTGGAGCATCTTGCATGAATCGAGCATCAGTTTTTGAGTGGCATAAGAGATTCACGGAAGGCAGGGAGTCTGTGAGGGATGATGAGAGGTGTGGGAAGAGTAAGGTAGTCAATACACCAGAGTTGTTTGGCTAAATGTTTAGGGTTAGGGTTAGGGTTACTATGTTGAGGTTTTAAGGGAGTTCAGGAAGAGATTCCTAGGGAAGAGGTCAGCACTCTTCAAATCGGGTCAGTGGCATTTCCACCAGGACAACGCCCCAGTCCACAACTCCATCCTTGTCACAGACTATTTGAGCAAGATGGGCATCAAGACAGTTCTCATTCTCCTTATAGTCCAGACCTTGCTCCCTGTGGCTTTTGGTTATTCCCTAAGCTTACAGGCTGTCGTTATGAGACAACTGAGGAGCTGAAAGAGGCTGTGACGAAGGTTGTTAACACGCTCACACAAGAGGACTTCCATGGGGCCTTACAGAAGTCGTTGGAACGGTACAACAAGTGCATTACAGCCGGAGGAGATTACTTCGAAGGAGACTAGAGTTTCATGTGTTTACTATCAATAAAAGTCTGGAAACTTATCTAATGATCCTCGTATGTTAGCAACACTGTCACCTTCAAGTTCTCCAGCAAGATCCAGGTATTTTTATTAGCATTATTATCATTTGTAGAACCAGAAAATAAGAAGTCAATAGAGAATTAATTTGAACCTCACACTGCTTGCGATCAGTTTTATATTTTAAAATATACTAACGAAAATGGTGGTAAAATAATGTCTACCTTAGATAGTAAAAATCGTTGCTCAAATGATAATGTCGACTTTTGGGGCGGAAGTGGGATCCATTTTGGGCCAGGAGATTAACTCATGCACTCTGACGAAAATTCTTGCACCCCGTGGAGTTAGTCTTGTATGAGTGATATCAGCAGAAACTGAAAGACGCAAAGAAACAAGCGACTAATTGTAGCTGGTGGGTGCGACAAGTGATCTAATTGTATTTTCTTTCTTTTTTCTTTTCTTTAGTTTCTTTCTTTTTTATTGTCTTTATTTTTCTTTTCTTTTCTCTTATTCTTCTTTCTTTCTTTCTTTATTTATTTATGTTTTTATTATCTATCTATTCATTTATTTATTTTCAATTCTTTTCTTTCCTTTTCTTTTCTTTTCTTTTCATTTCTTTCTTTCTTTCTTTCTTTCTTTCTTTTCAATTCTTTTCTTTTCTTTTCTCTTCATTTCTTTCTTTCTTTCTTTCTTTTCAATTCTTTTCTTTTCTTTCTTTCTTTCTTTCTTTCTTTCTTTCTTTCTTTCTTTCTTTTCTTTTCTTTTCTTTTCTAACCAGCTGACTCGATTTTTAGCCAAGAACAAGGAATTTTAACCTCGGGCGATTTAATCTCTCCAACGAGTAAAATTGTTTTTCTTTCGATTAAAATCAGCACAAACAGTATAAATACCAAATAAATAGGTTTCCAAATTTGACCTTGGAAAAAGGTTACAAAGAAAATACGTTCTGGAAAATTGATGAGATAGAGAAAAAAGAGAGAGAGGGAGTGTGGTGAAAGGAGAAAAAAAGAGAGAAAGAGTAATAAAATACGAGAGAGAGAGATGGAGAGAGAGAGAGAGAGAGAGAGAGAGAGGGAGCGAGAAAAAGAGGAATACACAGGACAGGAAAAATTAAACGTGTGAACGGTCAAGTGAGGGTGAAAAAAAAAGGGAGTGTCGGACCGAGTGAGGGCAGTAGGGGTTCAAGCTCAATAGACAAGACAATTGGTCGGAATCCAAAAGGAAAAAAATTGGCGGGAACTGGACGCGTGGAGGGAGACAACATGGAAGACTAAAAAGTAGGTATATCATTGACAATTCACCATATACACTAGCTCGATTCAATCTCTGTCTCTCTGTCTCTCTCTCTCCCTCTCTCATATATATATATATATATATATATAGGTTCTTCTCCCTTTCTTTATATGTATGTATGTTGATCTCTTTCTCTCTCTCTCTCTCTCTCTCTCTATGTATCTAAGTCACTCAATCTATCTCTGTTTTACCTCATTTATATCAATCAAATTCTGTGTTTATATATATATATATATATATATATATATATATATATATATATATATATATATTATGTGTGTTTGTGTGTGTGTGTGTGTGTGTGTGTGTTAATATGCTGCTGGTTTGATAGCTCTTACTCTCTTCTGATATATCTATCTGTCAATATCTCTATCTCGCACATTGTTTTTAAACCTCACGCTTTTAGCCAGTTCATAGCTATTCTTCTATTCATATTTCTCAGTATATATATATATATATATATATATATATATATGTGTGTGTGTGTGTGTGTGTGTACATATATATATATGTATATATATATATTTATATATATATATGTATGTATATACTGAGATAGATAAATTATCTATCTATCTATCTATCATTTCTTTAAATATTGGAAGAAAGCATTTACTAAGCTCATCTCAGGTTGGCACAAGACCTGAGTAATGGATAATCCATTGAGAATCAAACCTAATACGCAATTGATAATCCGAGTAACGAATTTGCTAATCCCCACTCTACAAAATACACCTTGACCCAGTAAATATTTTTTGTCGAGATTCAAAAGCGGTGGAATTGCCCAAGACCTTAAGAACTGTGTTTTGTTTTGGTATTCTAAATCTTGGAATCGTCGCTGTAATCATTAATTTGATATCCATGAAATAACAACCCACAAATATTGTTAACAAAACAATAACACTGTTGCCAGATTGAAATTAGCATTTTTATTCTTGGCTGCCTATTTAATATGGACAGTCTCTTTTACCGTTTAGTCTACGAAAGCCATCCAACAAACATCCTTCAAGTTTAGTCATCTCGATAAATCCCTCATTTTCTGAATTGTACAGCATGGTAATTTTTTTTTATTTACCCCTTGTGGTAATACTAGGCCTTCGAGTCACCCTCGACCCGAAGGCTCCCTTTTCAATAGCTACTACTGATATGTAGGGAACGGCGCAACTCTTTTCTCATGATTGTTCCACTTATCTTTGATCCGTACCTTATAATGCTAAGTATTTAAGCAAGGCAGCATCAAGTACCATTTTTGGAGGCTTTGATATGACTCGACCAGAAACTAGTCGTGATTCTTTAACTGTTTAAGTTTTTTAAATGAAGTTTTGTTGACGACTTGGTTTTCTTCTCTGCATAAAATATATAAATGCTGCTATAAAAAGGCATCAAAATGATAAAATCCGAAGAACAACAAATTACCAATGCTAATGTTTCATCTAATAACATGGGGCAATCTAATATTAGTAATAATTTTTGACAGACAAAATATTTGTGAAGGAATGTCCTCGTGGTGTAATGGTTAAAGCGCTAGACTGCGGGATCGTAGTACGCGAGTTCGAACTCCAGTCGTGCTATTACGTTCACTTTCAAATACCCTTGGAAAGGTATGAGCCCCCTTATCCTTCCAGCCTTGGTTTAAATAGCATCACTAATGTTCTTCTAGAAGGATTACTTTGGCATTAAATAACCCACGAAGAATGATATGCCATTAAACAAAGAAACGAAATCAAACCAAAATTTTTGTCATATACCTTATTGAATAAATTCGAACAAGAGAAAACACTATGTGTTCTAATTCTTGCATTATTATTATTTTATTTACTCTTTTGAGAGTTTTTAACTCAAGCACTCTTCCCTGTGACTTTTGGTTAATCCCTAAGCTCAAGGAAAAAAACTTAGAGGCTGTCGTTAACAGACAATTGAGGAGGTGAAAGAGGCTGTGACGAAGGTCATTGACACGCTCACACAAGAGGACTTCCATGGGGCCTTCCAGAAGTTATTGGAATGGTACAACAAGTGCATTGCAGATGGAGGAGATAACTTCTGAGGGGACTAGAGTTTCATGTGTGTACTATCAATAAATGTGCCCATACGAAAAAAGTCTGGAAACTTATTTAATGATTCTCTTATATATATATATGTATAGCAAGTCTTTATTATCGAGGTGGGCTGATAGAACGGATTCTCTTGATTTTCGCTCGCCATCCATCTCTATCGGCCATCGCACGTGGTAAGTCCTCTAGACGGCACCCGGTGTCATCACAGAGCTGGTAAAGGAAAGTTTTTCCTGGTCGGTAAACAGATGTACGTCGATAAGTAGGAATAGATGGGAGAATGTCGTTTATGAGTAGGTCTTTACCCAGTATGCCTTGAGCGTCTCTCTCGAGTGGTTTGTATGGTAGAAGGTAAATGGCAGGACAGCTACTGTTTTGCGTGGGGCTGCTCATGACTTATTATAAACAACACTCAGCATCACTGCATAGTTCTCATCTAGCTTTTTACCTCGAACGTTTTGTTAAGGTCCAAATGGTGCAAACTAACAGTAGTACTGACACCTTGTCGTTTACCTGCAGCGCACGTTTTACCAGTGTGTATGTTAACAAAATTTTCAGTAGATGAGTAATTACCATGCAAAGAAAATCCAAATACATGGAGAATAATTTTTAACTATGAGGATCACATTCTAGAAGTGAAAAAAGCCGTCGAACTCGAGGTTGGGAAACTTGGAAGAAAAATAAATATAAAGGCACAGAATAAACAGAATCGAGGCAGCAGAAGGATCAGAAGGAATATTAAAGAAGGTCTTGGAGATTTTTAAAGATAACAGTAAATGGTTGGTTGGTTGGTTGGGTTTTATGGCATATCAACCTTTGTAGGTTATTTAATGTCAAATCCATTTTTATGAAAATAGTTCTATTTCAAACAATTCAGTTTAGCATGAGTACACAATTTAATTGTCAAAAACATTTCTATTTCAAGCTATTCAATTTATTCAAACAGTTCTAATTCAGCTTATTCAGCTTAGTATGAGCACAGATTTTGTTTACACACTGTAAAATGTCAAAACATTTCTATATTAAACACTTCAGTTTAGTGTAAGTAGAGTTTCAATGTCAAAAACAGTTCCATTTCAAACAATTCAGTTTAGCATAAGAACGCAGGTTAAATGTAAGTAAAAAAAGTAAAGTTGGCGACTGTACTTGAGGGCGACCAAAAGGCCCTCTTTTCAGTAGCTACTACACCTAGATGTAAGTGAGGGTGCTACTCTTTTCCCTGGATTGCTCCACTTTACCCTTGATACATACCTTATATTGTTCAGCATTAAGCAAGGAGGTATCAAGTACCATTTTTAAAATCTTTAGTATGAAGCGACCTGAGATTGAACCCAGGTCTCCCGGACCAATGGCCAACACTCTGCTCACTTGGCCAATGAGCCGGTAATAAGAAGAGTAGTCTAACATAATTCTGCTGGCTTTAGTCGTGTTGTGCCGAATAACTTTTTGTAAATATCAGAGAAGTAGGTTGTTGGAATATTGCAACATGAGATTTGGCGAAAATACAATAACGAAAAAACTATTGTCACTGGAGTGCTGGCCACCATGAAAGACAGGACTTAATTACAAGTAGCGAATTGGACGTAAGATTGCCAGAATAGGTTAAAAGTAGCCAAATTGACTCAGAGTTGTTAGATTAGGCTACAAGAATGGAATTGGGATCGGAGTTTCCAGATTGAGCGAAAAGGGGCAAATTGAGCTCTGGTTGCCAGATTAGGCTACGAGTATCGGATTGGATTCAGGGTTTCCATATTAAGCTAAAAGTGACGAACTGGGCTCTGTTTGCCAGATTAGGCTACAAGAATCGGATTGGGTTCAGGGTTTCCATATTACGCTAAAAGTTGGCGAACTGGGCTATGAGGTGAAAAAAGAAATAAAAGAATACTAGTCACCAGGTTAGGCTAAAAGTTCTGAACTGAGGGCACCTCTGGTGGTGTAACGGTTAGAAAGCTAGACTAGCAAACCTACACAAGTGAGTTCGAGTCTCATTGGGCGCCCCATTCATTCGGCCTTGTGCCACATCGAAGCAAAGAGCTTCGTAAATTACTAAAAGTTCTGAACTGAGTTACAAGTTACTGTGATACAAGAAGAAAACTGTCCTAATTTTCACGGCCCGTCTCCGATGAATTTCAGAATTTGATACTTGCACCTTTTTCTATTTACTTTAAAAAAAATGTCGATATCACTTTGACTCCTGATGAGAAATTATTTAACAACTGATATGGGGAATCCAACATTTGATTAAGTAAAAAAAGATAGATTGTTTTGACGAAAAAGTTTTAATGGCTACAGAAATATGAACCCAGCATAAAAACACCACAAAAAGAGTTTTAAACATAAAGAAACATTTTTTTCCAAGGACTCCGTGTATGCTATCTTTTTTGCTTCTCTATCTTTTACAAATGTGTACAATTCTTTTTTTAGTACTTCATAAGTACAAGGTGCATCCGATAATTTTCCAGCCTTTTTTTATATGGGCACTTTTTTTGATAGTACACATATGAAACTCTAGTCTCCTTAGAAGTAAACTCCTCCGGCTATAATGCACCTGTTGTACCGTTCCAACAACTTCTGGAAGGCCCCGTGGAAGTCCTTTTGTGTGAGCGTGTCAAGGACCTTCGTCACAACCTCTTTCATCTCCTCACTTGTCTCATAACGACAGCCTCTGAACTCGTATATAGCAGAGCTGGCTATGTGGAAAAAAGACCCTACCATCAATTTAACTTTATTCATTCCACAATTTACGAGTTAAGAAATATACTGATATTTCACGCCAAAATTTCTGTTTTGATGTGTTTAACTTGAGATAGCATTGTTTGTCAGCTGATGACCTCCAGTAACCTCAAATAAACTCGGGGTCAGCCATCAATGCTATATGTTGAAATATAGGGTCAAGTCAGTATCAATGCCAAATTTGGATCGGAGGGTATCTCGTATTTGTGATTCTTGGACCTACACACATACATGCACGTTTCGGTATAATAGTATAATTTTATATCATATATTACTATTCATATAGTTAACATCTATCTATCTATCTATCTATCTATCCATCTATCTATAATGTAGTTTACTATATATATATATATATATATATATATATATATATATATATATATATATATATAATTTGAAAAAAATTAAACGAGAAAATGAAAAAAAGATTTATCGCTCACCAATATAAATTTCGTTCCATTTCTAACTAGACTGATGTCACTTCAATGTGTTCGAGAAAATTTTAAAAAATAACACTTTTGTTGTTTGGGAATCATAATAAAAATATTGAACGTTAGTATAATTAAGTTGCCATAACTAAAATATAATTTAAACAATGGATATTGTAACTATTTAGAACTAATTTCACTGAAGAAGGAAATAAGTCGAAAGAATCTCGTCTTTGCTTTATAATATTAATAGTATTTTAATTAAAAGGATAACGTTAGATTCAATAAACTTTCTTTGTTTATCATCATGTATTTTCACGAAAATTTTGGAATCTTTAAAATTAAAACTGTAAATGTTACTAAATTTTGTTTGACTAGAACATGAAGAAAATGTCCGAAATAAAATCTCAAATAACTTTTTTAATAGTCCGAGAAGTTTTACCTCTGTAAATAAGATTACAAACATTAAAAGGAATTGGATATACACAAGTTGTTGTTGCTGTTGTTGTGGTTGTTATTGTTGCTGTTGTTCTTCATCTTATTATTATTTTTATTATCATTATTCTTAACAGTATTTCTAATTATTATAGAAGAATTTGTAACAGTTCGATATATCGATATATCGATATATATATATATATATATATATATATATATATATATATATATATATATATATATATATATTCTTGCTAATTTTAACAGTGTTGTGGTTTGTAGGGTGTCCATTTTTCCTCTGGCTTACAGTTATTCGCGTCTTTTTTCCTAGACAATCGGTCACTCTCATGTTCCCCAGCTTTTTTACCTCTTAAGCAAGATCTTAGTATTTTATCTTTTCGCTTACTTTCACTTTCGCTCTGTTGGAACCACAAAATCCATTTAATGATAAGTTCTTTTATTCTTCTTAATTGATACTAGGTCTGGCCTTTATTATTATTATTATTATTATTATTATTATTATTATTATTATTATTATTATTATTATTATTATTTATGTGCGACTTTTTCATACCAGCTTTAGTTGATAGTCTTTCACAGGAGTCTAAGTGACAGCAAGTCTCCACAGGTCTCCAGGACTCCTCTGAGTATTCTACCCGATCTTAGATTCACTGTGTTCAGGGTGGCGTTTATTCCTCCTCTGATTTCCGATTCCTCCATTATTATTATTATTATTATTATTATTATTATTATTATTATTATTATTATGTCACTGTACATTTCGGGGCTTCGTTACAGGTTGTCATGAAATAACCAGATCTCCAAAAGAGGTGATGCCAAACTTCTTCTAAAAAGAAGCAGAAAATTTGATCAAGTAATGGGATATGGTGTAGAGATATGGCTGGCGATTGTAAAGGAACCGTACTGCTTCTTATCATTGACGTGCTCAACACTTTCATGGCGTTGCTTAATAAGCACGCTGATCAGATCCCAGTTTAATCATTTGCAGCAAACCTCAAAAGATAGAGCTTTCAGGAGATCCTTCATGTGATAATTTGGATTCTTGTATTGAGATCTGGATGCATTGTCTAAGTAACAATGTGATTATTTTGGACCAAGACGACAGCTTGAAATGAAAGATGAAAACAATACCAAAAATATCCGTAATCAATGGTCGTCATTTGTGAAACAATTGTCTACTTTTATTTCACACTGCTATTTGAACTATGGTCGTCATCGCTTTTAACAATATCCTTTATTCAGTCACTGAAGAAAGCCACTGAGCAAAATAGTCGAAACGTCACGACTGTAATAACTAGTTTGAAGATACTAGTCCAAGTAGATCAGTGTAAAATAATGTGTTGGTCGGGGATAATAGTTTGTTTGATAGTGTATAATAATGAGTAAGTTAGTGTTACTAATATGCAGGTTAGTGCATAATAGTGTGTGGGATAATATATAATGATGTGTTGGTCAGGAGATATATGTAGGTTAGTGTATAATAATGTCGAGGTCAGTGGATAATAATACGTTGGTCAGTAGATGATAATGTGTTGGTTAGTGCATATTAATCAGAAAATTAGTGTTAACAATGTGTAGATTTGTGTATACTTATATGTAGGTTAGTGTATAATGTGTAACTCGGTGTATAATAATATGTTATTCGTTGTATAAAATGTGAAGGTAAGTGTGTAATAATGTATAGGTTAGTGTATGATAATGTGTAATTGAGCGTATAATAATGTGTTGTTCAGTGTATGATAATGGGTAAATCTGTTCATAAAAATGTATTGGTTACTGTATAATAACGATAATTTCTGATCTTTGAAATTCAGACAAATACGAGGCGAGATACAAAAGAATCAGATTTAAATTTAAAATTTAAAATTTAAATCAAGATCTGTGTACAGATGAATAAACTATATAAGGTTTTGGTTTCTTCGTTTAATGGCATATCAACCTTCGTGGGTTATTTACTGACAAATCCATCTTTGTAGAAGGCCAGTTGTGGTGCTATTAAACCCAGAGCTGGAACGGGGATAAGGAAAATATAATAAAGGGACGATGTCTAGACGTCCAGATGAGTCAGTACCAATTCTATAAATTTTTTATAAGCGCAAGATTACCAGACTTGGTGCGAGATTTTTTTTTATTGTTTTCTAAAATAAAAAATCCATCCCAAGGTTAACAAATTTGAGGACGTGGAGGATATTTTAAAAAATTCAACGGCACAGCTTCATACAATATTAAAAGGGGATTTTCAGAGCTGATCAGACCAATGGAAAACTCATTGGAGTAAGTATGTTGAAAAATAAAACTATCTTTCATTCATTCTTCATTACTAGTTGTCTAAATTTCTTAGACGAAGCTTGATGATTTTTATCCAGCAGGACACGTAGCATAACGGTTATAGGCATTGGTTCCCTAAGCTTCTAAGGAGACAATCATCTGAAGATTGTAGGTTCAATCCTGATTGCAGGCGAGTAACAATACGGGAATACTTAACACTTGTACCCGGTTATGGCTAACGGAATCAGAACAGGTGACCCCCGTGGATTCAATAAAGGACGTAGTTCGAAGTTCCGTGAAGGTCCCCGAGTTCGATAAACACCTAAAGAAGGCCGGAGGACATATCGGCCGAAACGTTGTGGAAATGACAATAAAGATGAAGACAATAGTCCGAAAACCCTTCATGATAAAAATTCTTCATTTCTGTCTTGCTAAATATAACTTCAATCTCGGTATTTTTAACCCACCCCGTACACGGTAGTTTCTGCGTCTGTTTGAACATTTCTATCGTTGTTTCTTCGTGATTTCAAAATTGTACATTGAACAGGTGAACAGAAAGATCCATGGCGTACAAAATCAACGTGTGATTATTTTGGGTTATTCATGGCGTTTTTCATCCGGCAAAAAGGGGAGTGGCTCGAAGGTACTCCCATTAATTTGCATGCAACAACTTGTACTGGTTTACTGGCTTCTTGCTTCTAAGTGTAATCATTGGTATGACATGACTAGATCTAATGTAAGATCTATTTCATGCCTTTTCTAAGAGCATTACAAGGAAATGTGACCTCATAATACCTAAGTCAGAATTTGAACCCTAGTCAACGATCGTATTTTTGGTGTAAGAAGGATGAGTTCGAATAAAACATAGTATGATAACAGAAGTGTCTGTTTCTCGAACATCTTTGGTGGTGTAATGGTTAGCAAGCTTGACTAGTAAACCTACACGAGTGAGTTCGAGTCTCATTGGGTGCTCCATTCATTCGGCCTTATGCCACATCGAAGCAAAGAGCTTCGTAAATTACTATCTGTTTCTCGAACACCCGATAAACACCAAAGATATGATGACATATAAGACACCCCCCCACTCCAAACGAATGTCCTGATATAACACTAAACAATCTGATGATGAGGCTCCAGTAATGCTGGAGCTTTGGGGAATGTGGAGTAACCCTTCATTGCCATTGCTCCCTGCCCAACTCTGGTTCAGAGTGATGGCACCTGATTGGGTCCTATCTATAAGTCAAATAGACCTGTTTGACATTTAAACTGAGTGCAAACAAATGAATTGTTAGAAAAAGAACTGTTTGATCATTTAACTGCGTTTAAACAAATGACTAATATTTAATTGAACTGTAATTGATGCATAGCAATATTTGGAACCATTTAACTTTGCTGACTTCTGCTAAATTAAATTGTTTGAAATAGAACTGTTTGATCTTTAGACTGTGTGGAAACAAATGACTGATATTTAATCGAATTGTTAGCGGTATATAGCAATACTTGGAACCATTTAATTTTGTTGACTTCTGCTAAATTGAATTGTTTGAAATAGAACTGTTAGATTATTTAACTGTGTATCTACAAAATGTGTTTAAAAATCATATATTTGGTATATGCAAAAACATAATTTGGCATGAAATAACCAACAATGGTTGATATGCCATAAAAAACTTGTCTAAAGTTATTTTATGTCTAGATTTTAGGAAATTGTAAACATATATATCAATGTTGTTTTTTTTGTGTATGTTAATTTTCTTAAGAATTTTTTTGCAACGTTGTTATATTTTATGAAGTATTCCTATCTAATACAAATAATTTGCAAACAGATCTATTTGATCCAAAGGTACCCAAACAGGTAAAGCCCTCTCCGAGCCAAGGTGGATCTGGAAGTAATGGCGGTGAATGGATTCTCCACACTATCCAGAATCTCCAGAGCAGGAGCCTCACCATCAGATTCAATTTAGTGTCATACTTCGGACACCCAATTCTTTGTGGGGAGGAGGTCTTACTCGTCTGCAGAAAACATAGTCAGCATATTCACAACCATATCGACAAGGTGAAAGGTCTCCGTGAAAAACTTTGCACGTAAAAATTATAGAACGACAGATAGCTGAGGAAGAACGGAGGGTAGAACGTTCGAAATGTTAAGAAGAACAGTTTAAATAAATCAATGTATAATAGTGAATGGGTTTATTTCTCTCTCCACATAAATATGATAAAATGGAATTCTGAGATAACATCTAATATATATATATATATATATATATATATATATATATATATATATATATATATATACAAAAGATATGTATAAATATATAAGATGTACAGAGATCGGACAAAATAATGGAATCACCTAAATCTTAGTATCATAATTTTGAAACTCCTATAAAACCATGTATTTGTCGCTGCCTCCCACCAGACACGACTTGACACAAGGTCAAAAGCCCGAAGGCCGATTAAAGTGGGGATAAAGGGGAGGGGAAGGTCGGGAAGGAGCCGAGACTCGAACCCTGCTTGTCTGTGCTGCTCATCGGCTCACTTAGTGCAATGTGAGCCTGATGAGGCAAGCAGTTTCACGAACCCAAATGTGGGTCCGGGCACGTATGCCAGTTTACGGCTTAAACTAGACGCTTGGTCTAGTGCCGTACAAAGGGGACAAAAGTGCAGCTCGCCCACCCGAAGGTTGCCCAGCCGAAGCCGGGGGCCTATTCGGCCCCGAGTCTGCTCTTGGTTTCGAGCACTCATCCGGCACGAATGCCAGACGGCCCAGAACCATCTGACATTTCTTTTTTTTTTCTTTTTTGATTTATCATCAATTTTTCTCGTCTTATTTTACAAAAATTGTTGTTTTTTTTTTTACTGATATCATCAAAAAAAATAAGCAAAATTCATTAAAATGGCAGTTCTGTCAGACTTTAAAAGAGGTCAAATTGTTGGTGCTCGTATGGCAGGCGCTCGTGTAACAAAAATAGCTGAATTATTTAGTGTAGCAAGGAGTATAGTCTCGAAAATAATGACAACATATGAGAAAGAAGGAAAAACCTCCTCACTGAAGCAAAACTCTTGAAGAAAGCGAAGGATGTCTGATAAGGACCGTCAGACTCTTACGCGGATTGTTTAGAAGGATCACAAGAATACAGCTCCGAAAACTACAGCAGAGCTTAATGACGATTTCGAGAACTAAGTTTCCTCAAAAACAGTAAGTAGGGAGCTGCACAAAGCCGGATTTCACGGGGTGGGACTGCAATCAAAAAACCATATTAAAATAAATTTGTTTGAAATTTCCACGTGTTTCTATTATTTTGTCTAACCCCTTTATATGAATCTAAGGATAGAATAAAATGAAATTTTAAAACAACATTTAAAATATGTATATAAGAATAAGATATAAATAAATTTATAAGATATATCAATATTTAAAAAAAGGCATCTGTGTAGGACCTTTCAGAAAAACGAACACCTGAAGAAATTTTTAGTTCTCAACAGTTGAAACATCGTAATTATAACAATTAAAACAAGGACAACAATTCGAATCAATCAATAGATAATGATCAATCTTCGATTTAGAGATAAGTGGTGAATGATACGATATTTCAATGTTCATCCACATCATCCTCGGAACTTTATAACTATCATAGAATGATGTGACCATCTTTCATCTTTAAGTATAAAATAAAAGTAAGATATCAAGACTAATATTTCCTTGAGGTCATGGGACAGCAAGTTTTCTTAGAACTCAAGTACTCATTCCAGGTTCCTTTGAGTTTTAACATCCACAGTTTATCAGATGCTTTTTGCCGTAGAGTAAATGAAAGTAAGTTTCCGCGACATTGCCACGTTTTCCTCAGTATTCATTATGGGTCAAGTGACAGCATGTCTTCTCAATAATCGATTCCTCCTGATTTTAAGAGCAATAACTCATGTTCCACATAAACACAATCTTACTATAATGTTCTTTGGGATTATTCCGAGTGCGCTGATGATGATGAGTACAACTGTCATCGTCCTATTCTGCAGTTTTTAGTCTATATCCTTTTTCAGCTTTTCCTTGTTTTATTATAGTTGTTAGGACACCCTTTTGGGGGGGGGTAACCCCCTCTTCTAGGGATGAGTTCAGCGTATTCTAAGCCCTACCGACCGGACAGTCGAAATTCAGACTAAAGCATTACGAAATATGATACTGAGGAAAGTGCTGGATACTTTGATGAGACTTGGTGTCGCTTGATCTCTTGTGAAAACTATCAATTACTGCTAACGTAAAAAAACTGACAAGTTAAGAATGATAATATGAATATTATACGATGCTAAACTGTATCTGATGGTGAGGCTCCTGTTCCGGAGATCTTGGTAGGAGGGAAAACCTGTTCATTGCCATTACCCCCTAGTCTACTCTGGCCCGGAGTGGTGGTACCTGTTGGAGAACACGATTTCCTAAACTATTGGTATAAAATAACCCTAGACAGGTTGACATGCCATTAAAATTAATCAATAAGTCAATCAACCCATCAATCAGATTTTTGATACTTCCTGTCCCCTTCAGGACTATTCCGAGCACGCCAGTAATTATGAGTTCAGATGACACTTTCGGGCTCTACAATGTCGATATTTTTTAGCTATTTACTTTCTTTCAAATTTATCCTTGTGTCATTTGGGACAGCAACATCTTCTTCTTCTTCTTCTTCTTCTTCTTCTTCTTCTTCTTCTTCTTCTTCTTCTTCTTCTTCTTAGTAGTAGTAGTAGTAGTAGATATTGTCGTTGTTGTTGCAACATTGTGCTTATTACCTATATTTTTATCGGTGGTAATATATTATTTATTGTTTCCTCTCATTACCTCCACTTTATTTATTCATTTGCCAACCCACGATGGATAAGAGAGGAAAATGAAACAAGAAATGTTCTCACGTGATGCAGACCACGTGACCAAGTCGTTTTGTTAGTGTTGACTTGTAAAAAAAACAACATTTGAACTAATTCAGTTTGATCAGTCATCAGGTCGTCCTTTTGGTCCATCTCTCTCTCTCTCTCTCTCTCTCTCTCTCTCTCTCACTCTCCTCCTCCTCCTCATCATCATCATCATCTCATCCCTCCATTCCCTGTATTCTTATCAGTATCTCTCTCGTCTATTTTCGTCTTTCTCCTTGTCTTTTCTCTTCTATCTTCCTCTCTAATCCCCCCTCTCTCTCTATCTATCTCATCTATCTTCCTCTATCTCTTTTTTTCTCCCACTATCTCTTCGATTTCTTCCTTATATCTCTCTCTCTTTCTTTCTCTCTCTCTCTCTCTCTCTCTCTCTCTCTCTCTCTCTCTTTCATTTATCTTCCGGTCTCTTCCTCTTCATCTTTCTATCGACCTCACTCCCCACTTCTTCCTCTATTTATTCTTCCCTCTTCTCTTTCCCTTTCATTTTCTCCCTTATATCTTACACACACACACACACACACACTCTCTCTCTCTCTCTCTCTCTCTCTCTCTCTCTCTCTCTCTCTCTCTCTTCCTCCTGCCTTTCTTTTCTCTTTCTTTTCTCTTTCCTTTTTCATTCTTTTCATTCCCTCTTCCCTCTCTTCAATCTCCTCCCGGACATTCCTCTCCCACTTATCTAACACTCTCATCTTCTCTCTCTCTCTCTCTCTCTCTCTCTCTCTCTCTCTCTCTCTCTCTCTCTTTCCGAGACACGAATCTCCGTTAACCGGTCTACGAGCATTTTTGCCAATTCTCGACCGTAAGCTTAAGAGGACATATTTTTCATTATATGCTAATCAATAATGGCAGTAAAGTTTATTATTTCCTTGGCTTTTGACGTCTAAAGACTTTGCTTTATTAGAGCAGTCGTACATGTCCGGGTTTTGAAGTCGACTTCGATCAGACATTGCACTGTCACTGATTGATATCTGTCGTCTCATCTCTTGCAATTCTTAATCAAATCACAAGGAATTGAAAATAATATCTCATCTCGTATTAATGGCCTCTGTGGAGGCGGAGGTAGCTGCCTATTTTCTACTAGCAGCAGCGATCAGGGTTCAATTCTTGATAAAGGTTCAATTTTGTTTTTTAGGAAAAGTAGGTGTTGCGTTTTAATTTATATTATCTTCAAGCCTTAGAACTACTAAAAGTCTCGCTCTGGTTTCTTTATTTAATGGTATATCAATATTTGTTGGTTATTTAATGCCAAATTCATTCTTGGAACTATTTGGTCTAGTTGGTATTATAGCGGGGGGGGGGTCAATAACTTTCCCAAGGGTATTAGCCAAAAAGTGAACGACTGGAGTTCGAACTCGCTTACTACAATTTCGCAGGTGAGTGCGTTAACCACTACACCACGGGGACTTCCAAAAAAAAAAAAACCTATGAAAAAAAACTGCTAAATGCTACACCTCAGAGTTGATTAATTGATTTTAATGGCATATCAACCCTTCTTAGGTTATTTTATGCCCAGAGGTTAGAGAATCGCTTTCACTGTACGTTCATATTTAAATTTTTTGTGACGTTGTTGTAGAGTTTATTTTTGCACCTGGTCCTATCGAATACGAATCATTTTCAAATAGATTTATTTGACCCATAGATGGGACCTTAACAGGTTTTACCACTCTGGGTCAGAGTGGACCTGGGAGTGATGGCAATGATAGGATACTTCACACTCCTCAGATCTCCAGAAATGGAGCCTCACCATCAGATGAAGTTTAGTGTCATACTCAGGACACCCACTTTTTGGGGAGGAGGGGTCTTACTCTTCTTTTACATATTAAATGTATAACTTACACTTTTTACGAGATCACTTCTATGTGACTAATCTCTGTTTTAAAGAAAGTCCGGTGGGTTGGGGCTAAAAAAACCCGCTCCAACGACTGTTCTGATTATGACTGTGATGAACTCCTAGAGCTTTGGGGAATGTGGAGTACCCTTTCATTGCCATTACTCCCAGGTTCACTCTTAATTGGAGTGGTAGTATCTGTAAGGGTCCCATCTATAGATCAAATAGAACTGTTTAATCATTTACTAAAATTGAAATAAATCAACGGTGTGCAAACAAATAATTAATGTTAGATTGAATTATTAGTATCTTGTAGCAGTGTTTTAAACCATTTAGCTGTGTTCAAACAAAGGAGCGCTGGCTTGTTTAAAAATAATGTTACCAACAAGATATTTGCAAAGAATCATATATATAATTAATGGTAACAAGAGTGAGTTCAAGTCTCATTGAGTACCCCATTAACAAGGCCTTGTGCCACATATGTTCTCTGACGAAAGCAACAAGCTAGAAACATATATACATACAACACGTATGTAAGAACAAAATAAATAAATTCAAAAAATACAATGAACCCACTTATCCTCCCAGCTATGGGTTAAATAGTACCACTACTGTTCTTCTAGGAGAATGGCTTTGGCATTAAATAACCTACAAAGGTTGATATGCCATTTAATAAAGAAACTAAACCAAACCAAACCAAAAAATACAAATCTCTTCGTGGACCTTCTTATTTTAAGATATATCCTTATTCTTTTTTGGACCTACAACAACCATCTTTATATATAAATATATGCATAAAGCAGAATCTGGCATTAAATGACTCTCAAGGGTTGATATGCTAAAGAACAAAACTAAGGGGAGGTTTACGTGGTGTAATGGTTAAAGCGATGGCCTGCGAAATCGTAGTAAGCGAGTTCGTACTCCAATCGCGTTGTTACGTTCACTTTCGGATAACTACTCTTGGGAAAGGTATGAACCCCCTTATCCTCCCAGCTATGGGATAAATAGTACCACTACTGTTCTTCTGGGAGAATAGATTTGGCATTAAATAACCTACAAAGGTTGATATGTCATTAAACAAAGAAACCTAACAACGAACTAAACCAAATCGTCGGTTTGAAAAAAAAATTTGTTACTAAGATTCCCTTCCATTTCTATAGAACCCTTTACGTGCTATTTGCCCTAATGTGGGTGGGGTAAGTCCATTTAGAAGATTAAAGAGTTTGTATTTCAGGGAAACTTGGGTTCAACCCTAGCTCGAGTCATAACAAAGACTTTAAAAATGGTACTTGATACCTACTTGCTTAACACTCAGCAATATAAGGTACGTATCAAGGGTAAAGTGGAGCAATCCTGGGAAAGGAGTAACGCCGTCCCCTACACTTTGGTGTAGTAGCTATTGAAAAGGGAGCCTTCTGTCGCCCTCGACTACGGTCGCCAACAACAACTATTTCTTCTGGTAAATTTTGAGGAAATTCAACGAAACTTAGTAATCCTATTATTGGTAAGAAGGAATAAATTTAAAAAAATCAATGATATTATAGAAAGTGACTGCCGAGTTACATCTGCTATAATTGTCGGGGGGTGATTGTGTTTAATGTGTACTAAGTAGGAGATCGATCCCAGGCGTATTAGCGTAGTGTAATGGTTTATGAGCTAGGTAGCAGAACATAGATAGTGAGTTTGATTCTCACTGAGTGCTTTGTGTTAATCTGCCAACTCGTTATTTTTGCTTGTTCAATAAATCAGCTGTTGCACATTATTCCCAAATTTTAGGCTTGTATTTTCCCAACACCTCCCGACGGTTAAGAAGCGGCACAAGATCAATTTGCAAGCGGAGTACAGCTGGTTGGAATTAGGAGTTTACTTTCTTTTTAATTTGTTGTCACACCAAAACTGAAGAGCCAAGTCTGCCAAGTCTATTTTCCCATTTTCTTTGATTGTTTCTTTCTTTTTCTCTTTCTTTGTTTCTTTCTTTCTTTTTCTCTTTCTTTGTTTCTTTCTTTCTTTCTAACAACGTACCCATCCTTGGCTGTTGAGTATGCAGCTATCTACTTATCTATACACATAATTCTATTTTTAACACACACACATACACACACACACAATCAAGCAGAGACACTACTGCGTAGTTTGGAACGAGCCGCAGCAGGCATTGGCCTCCATGTCAATGCGCACAAAACTGAATATATGTGTTACAACCAAACGGAGAACTACAAGGAGACACGCTAGCCCCATACCTGTTTATCATCTGTCTAGACTACGTGCTTAGAGCTTCGATCGACAAAATCAGAGAAAATGGCTTCGAGCTGACTAAGAAAAGAAGCAAAAGGTACCCCGCAAAAACAATCACAGACGCCGACTACGCTGATGACTTAGCGTTATTGGCGAATACACTTAATCAAGCAGAGACGCTACTGCATAGTTTGGAACGAGCTGCAGCAGGCATTGGCCTCCATGTCAATGCGCACAAAACTGAATATATGAGTTACAACCAAACGGAGTACTACAAGGAGACACGCTAGCCCCATACCTGTTTATCATCTGTCTAGACTACGTGCTTATAGCTTCGATCGACAAAATCAGAGAAAATGGCTTCGAGCTGACTAAGAAAAGAAGCAAAAGGTACCCCGCAAAAACAATCACAGACGCCGACTACGCTGATGACTTAGCGTTACTGGCGAATACGCCTAATCAAGCAGAGACGCTACTGCATAGTTTGGAACGAGCCGCAGCAGGCATTGGCCTCCATGTCAATGCGCACAAAACTGAATATATGTGTTAAAACCAAACGGGCAACATTACCACTCTAGACGGAGCCTCTCTGAGGCTAGTGGACAAATTCACCTACCTAGGAAGTAGCGTCTCATCAACAGAAAACGACATCGACACACGGCTGACGAAAGCATGGACGGCTATAGATAGGCTGTCAATCATATGGAAATCAGACCTGACAGATGAAATGAAGCGCAGTTTCTTCCAGGCAGCGGTTGTATCGATACTGCTATATGGATGCACTACATGGACGCTAACCAAACTGCTGGAGAAGAAACTTGACGGCAACTACACAAGAATGTTGAGAGCAATATTGAACAAGTCCTGGCGACAACACCCCACGAGACGCCAACTGTACGGCCACCTGCCTCCCATCACGAAAACTATACAGGTCAGACGAGCCAGACACGCCGGACACTACTGGAGAAGCAAAGACGAGCTCGTAAGTGACGTACTACTGTGGACCCCCACATATGGCCAAGCAAAAGCAGGACGACCTGCCCGAACTTACATTCAGCAGCTATGTAAGGACACAGGATGTAACCCAGAAGACCTGCCGGAGGCGATGAACGATAGGGAAAAGTGGCGAGAGATGGTCAAGGATATCCGTGCTGGCGGCACGACATGATGAAGATGATGATGATATATATATATATATATATATACATGGATTATTGAATTAATGAAATGAATTTTTTTGAAAAGACGAAATAAGAATTTTTCCATTACTGTATTGGTTTGGCTTCTTCGTTTAATGCCATATCAACCTTCGATGGGACGGTAAAATACACCGACTGCATCTCTGCATAGGGGTAAGACTTCCCCAATGAGTGTCCTGATATGAGGCTAAACAATCTGATGGTGAAGCTCCAGTAATCCTGGAGTTTTGGGGAATGTGGGGTACCTCTTCATTGACCAAAGCTCCCAGGTCCACTCTGGCCCTGAGTAGTAGCACCTGGAATGGTCCTATCTATGGGTCAAATAGAACTCAACCGTATCTTTACGCTAAAATGAATGGTTTGAAATAGAACTGTTTTTAGACTGCATACTTATGCTAGACTGAATTGTTTACAATAGATATTGGCATAATGGTTTCAGAGTTCGCAAATGGCCCGGGAGACCAGGGTTCAATCCCAGGTCGGGTCATACCAAAGACTCAAAAAATGGTACTTGATGCCTCTTTGCTTAACACTCAGCATTATAAGGTACGGATCAAGGATAAAGTGGAGCAATCAAGGGAAAAGAGTAGCGCCCTCCCCTACACCTTGGTGTTGTAGCTATCGAAAGGGGAGACGTGGGGCCAACTTTACTTACTTACTTATATGTATATATGATGATTCACCATATTACTATCTTATTTTTGTCAGTATATATATATATATATAAAGAGAGATAGAGAGAGAGTGTGTGTGTGTGTGAGAGAGAGAGAGAGAGAGAGAGAAGGAGAGGGAGAAATGTATAAAAAAACTGATAGATAATCTTCATTATTCTCAAATTTTGACCTTTGACCTCTGAGTGTCGGCCTATTTCCAAAGTTTATCTGATTTGACTAACCTTCTAATAGATTCTGTTGAGTTTAGATCTAAAATAAAACTATATTTTGCTTTAACGTTAAAACTTCGAAATTACTCGTTTGTATAAAAACAAAAGATGTTAATCAATGTCTTCACTATTTCATCGGTTAAGAAACAATATTAATTAAGGTTTTCTTTCGCCTAGACTGCTGGAGCTGCAGAATACACCGACTGCATCTCTTGCAAAGGGGTAAGACCCCTTCAACTAGTGTCCTGGATATCATATTTACCAACCCCTCACCAAGGCTGAGGAACCCAGTATACTATTTACCCATAGCTGGAGGGAGAATAATTGGATTCATACCTTTCCCAAGGGTATTAGTGCTATGTGAAATGCAATCAGTCTCGTCCAAGATTTGAATTGGTATTGCCGTGTCCATTTCCTACGACGATAACCATTACACCACGGGCACCTCTTGGATATGATATTTCGCAATCTGATGGTGGGGCTTCAGTATTGCTGAAGCTTTGGGGAATGTGAAGTACTCCTTTTTGGCATTGCCCCCAAGTTCACTCTAGCCCGGAGTGGTAGTACCTGAAAGTGTCCTATCTATGAGTCAAATAGAAATGTTTGACAATTAAACTGTGCAAACAAATGGCTTATGCTAAATTGAATTGTCAGAAGTAGAACTGTTTGATCCTTCAACTGTGTGTAAACAAATGACTGATATTAAATTAATTGTTTGTGAGAAATCTTATATATCTAATATATATGTATAAACCGGATTTGGCATTAAATTACCTTCAATGGTTGATATGCCATAAAAACAAACCTAACTAAACTAAGGTTTCCTTCGTGTAATTCGCAACTCGTCTTCAATTTGTCCCCTACGTACAGTTGTGACTAATCTCAGCTTTCCAGCCGAACCATTTCACTTAATCTAGTGACCATTCATATCGGCCTTTGTTAAATCTTTCACATGAAAATACCCTCTTCTATATACGCGGGTCATTCAATAAATAAGGTGATATTTGTCTAAGGAGTTCAGAGAGGGAAGCACTGTTTTACAGTTTTATTTTTTTTAGAGGAAATAGATTAGGATTGGTCCTTTCTTGTCCCAAAAGAATTAGAGCATAACTGTCGGAACTTTTTCTTTACCGGAGAGTCTTTTCCACCCAGAATCGTTGTGGGAAACCCATGTTTAATACATTTGTAAAGGTCTTTTTTACTGAAACATTCTTCTCCATGTGGATTACACATTTTTCAGTATATTTTATACGGTTTCCTCTTCTCAGCTAACAAAAATTTGATGATCGACCTCTAGGGCACTCTGTATGGTTCCTATCATTTTTATTAGCCTAACAGTAAATATTTTTTGCGAGATTGAATTAATTTCTTTTCTGTAAACAAATTCTAAACAATTCAGAATTTCCATTTATGGGAAAAAAATTTAAAAAATTTGACTTTATAAAAGAAAAATGGAGGTGCCCGTGGTGTAATGGTTATCGTCGCAGGATATGGACACGGCGACACGAGTTCAAATCCTGGACGAGACTGATTGCATTTCACATAGCACTAATACCCTTGGGAAAGGTATGAATCCAAATATTCTCCCTCCAGCTATGGGTAAATAGTAGGACAGACTAGGTTCTTCAGCCTTGGTGAGGCGACGAGTCTAGGAGAAGGAAAACTCTGAATTCAAACCTGTTAAACTCTGTTTAAAAATTGACCTTGTGTCATATCCTGCCCGAGCAGAGGGGTTGGGTAAATAGGATAAAAGAAAAATTCTTCTTATTTCTTGAATGACACGCGTTTCCTTTGATTCTAAAAAGTAAGAAAAGTTGTCTCCCTTAGTCGAGGGTGATCCGAAGGCTCCCTTTTCAATAGCTACTACACCGAGGTGTCGAGGAAGGCGCTACTCCTTTCCCTGGATTGCTCCACTTTACCCTTGATCCTTACGTTAAAGTGCTGAGTGCTAAGCAAGGCGGCATCAAGTACCATTTTTTGAGTCTTTCGTATGACTCAACCTGGCATTGAAGCGCGGTTTCCCTAAACCATTTGGCGAACACTCTAACCATTATGCCAAACCTTTCGAAAGAATTTTTCAGATTAAATTTTTAGAGTTTTACTATTTCTGAGAGATCAGATTTTCAATCTGTTGATACCAATTTGGCCATTCCGGTATTTTTGACTTGATTACTTTGACATAATTCTGATGAATGATCATTTTCTCAGGATATTCTTTTTCTTATAATATGGAAAAGAATCAGTTAGAAATTCATAGCGTCCAAAATGAAAAAGGTCATTTTTTGAATACTGATGCATCTCTCTCTGCTTCCCACCAGACAGGATTTGACACAAGGTATTTTTATAGTGGGGATTAGGAGAGGAGAAGATCGGGTACGAGCCAAGACTCGTGCCCTGCTGGTCTATGCTGGTCTATGCCCACTAGGTGTAGTGTGAGCCAGATGACCCTACTGGTCTTGGCCTCACTAGATGTAACGTGAGTCCGGCACGTATGCTTGCTCATAGTTTGAACTAGACCAGAAGGTCAAGTGCTATGCGATGCTATCAATGACGTCATTGCCCACCTCCAAGTGGCCCAGCCGGAGCTAGGGGCCATTCAGCCTCGAATCTACCATTGACCTTAAGCCCACCATCCTGCATGAATGCCAGACGGCCTGGCTAAAAAGCCAGTGCGCCGACACGAGGCAGCCGAATACTAATGCTAGGTGACGCGGAACTGTGAATGCCGGGATCAAATATGAATTTCACTTTTTTTTTTCAAGAATTTCAATCAAAATTTCCGTTGTAGCAAAATGATTTCTCTATAGAAACTTTACGTTAAAAAAAACCCTTTAAATTCGATGTTGAGTCACTTTCTTTGTCCATAATTTTTAATACCAAATAAATAACGGAAAAAGTTAAGGTGACTGACCCTGGAAAGTAGAATACTGGGAAAAGTCCTGAAAAGTTAAGGAGACTTGCTGTCCCTTTCTACACTGTGAAGACCAGTTATTTTTATGTGAAAAATTTGTAAATAATAATAATAATAATACCAGTCAAAGAGTAGTAGTAATTTACTTAGCTTTTGGCTTAGACGTAGCACAAGGCCCAATGAATGGGGCAGCCAATGAGACTTTAACTCAATCTTGAAGATTTGCTAACCATTACACGACCCAAAAGTCAAAGAGTACGATAAAATAAGTGAATAAAAGATTTTGAAATAGAAATAGAAAAACATTGTGACGGCTAAAAACTACCACCGTGCCAGTAATAGTGGGAGCACTCAGTATGATCGAAAAAGGGACATAAACACTTGGAGAAGATACCAGGCAGTCCATTAGAGTGTACTATTAATCTTTTATATAAATAAAAAAAAATTATCTGAATAAAAAGTAACGCCAAAATTTTAGGTTATTTAATGCCAAAGACATTCTCCTAGAAGAACAGTAGTGGTACTATTTAACCCATCGCTGGGAGGATAAGGGGGTTCATACCTTTCCCAAGGGCCGAAAGTGAAAGTAATAGCGCGACTGGAGTACGAATTCGTGTACTACGATTCTGCAGTCTTTAACCATTACACCACGAGGACACCCCCTGCCTTTCTTCACTCAAAATTTTGGTTAGAGACCTGGTAAAGGATTGAAAGAACTTAAAAGTAAACAGACAGTTGAATGAAAATAATAATATTGGATTTAAAAGAAAACGGTAAGATTCACAAATACTTGGATCTCGGCAAAGAAAACGGTAAGTAAGTAAAGTTGGCGACCATAGTCGATATTACCCGAAGGCTCCCTTTTCGATAGCTACTACACCAAGATGTAGGGGAGGGCGCTACTCCTTCCCTGGTAAAAAAAGAAAACGGTAAGATGCACAAATATTTGGATCTTGCCAAAGAAAACGGTAAGATGCACAAATATTTGGATCTTGCCAAAGAAAACGGTAAGATGCACAAATACTTGGATCTCGCCAAAGAAAACGGTAAGATGCACAAATATTTGGATCTCGCCAAAGAAAATGGTAAGATGCACAAATATTTGGATCTCACCAAAGAAAACGGTAAGATGCACAAATATTTGGATCTCGCCAAAGAAAACGGTAAGATGCACAAATATTTGAATCTCGCCAAAGAAAACGGTAAGATGCACAAATATTTGGATCTCGCCAAAGAAAACGGTAAGTAAGTAAAGTTAGCGACCATAGTCGAGGATGACCCGAAGGCTCCCTTTTCGATAGCTACTACACCATGGTGTAGGGGAGGGCGCTACTCCATTCCCAGGATTGCTCCACTTTACCCCTGAACCGTACCTTATAATGCTGAGTGTTAAGCAAGGTGGTATCAAGTACCATTTTTAAAGTCTTTGGTATGACTCGACCTGGGATTGAACCCAGGTCTCCCGGGCCATTGGCGAACACTCTAACCGCTTGCACAAATACTTGGATCTCGCCAAAGAAAACGGTAAGATGCACAAATACTTTGATCTCGCCAAAGAAAACAGTAAGATGCACAAATACTTGGATCTCGCCAAAGAGCTTTAAAAAACTGTACACATGTGTCCTTGGATCGGTCCCAAAGGACTTGGAAATCAGACAGGAGGAATTCACAATCAGAGGAAGAATCGTGACAATCCAGACCACAGCACTGTTAGGATAATCAGGAATACTTTATACTTAGAAAAGTAATGAAGACCTGAGAAGATTACGGTCGCTCAGACTTTAGTGGAAATAAATAAAATAAAAAAAATAATAAAACAGTGAAATCTCGTGCGAAAAACAAGCAATTAGAAAAATGAAGTTTAGAACAATCCTCAAACCAAAGAGTATTGCAGAGTGAAATACAGACTTAACTTGTTGTCACTTGGTATCCATTAAAAGTCTCTTGTTACTTCTGATGTGAAATCTCAATGAGTACAGAAGATGATTTAGACAATATGAGAATTTATATCGACAATATATAATAGTCTTTTGTATGTAATGCTTGTATATGATTCCTGACCTCAAACAATCGCCACCCCGGTCGACTGGGGCTGTAAAATACTGCATCTCTATCGAGGAGTAAGACCTCTCTCCTGTGGGTGTCCTGGATATGACATTAAACTATCTGATGGTGAGGCTCCAGTAATGCTTGAGCTTTGGGGAATGCAGAGTATCCCTTCATTGCCATCACTCCCAGGTCCACTCTGACCCGGAGTGATAGCACCTTAGAGGGCCCTATCAATCGATAAAGTAGAACTAAACTGTGTACTTATGCTAGACTGAATTGTTTGAAATAGAACTCTTTTTATATTGAACAGTATGTAAACAAAAAAACTGTACTGACGCTAAATTGAATTGTTTGAAAAAGAACCGTTTTTGCATTAAACTGTGTGCTTATACTAAAGTGAATTGCTTGAAATAGAACTGTTTATATGTATTACAAAAGAGTTGGCATTGAATAACCTATAATTGTTAAAATGTCATAATACCAAACCGAATCAAAAGTCAGCGCTCCCATGTCCACTCAAGCTCTGAGTGATAGCAACTGATAGGGTCCAATCTATGGATCAAAAAGAACTGTTTGACATTTAAACAGTCCAAACTAATGATTATTTGTCAATAGAATTATGTTTTAGATAGAAATAGTTGACACCATTTAACTGTGTGAAAAAAAAAGAAGATATCTGACTCATTTAGCAATGTTTTCAACAAAATATGTTTACAAATCATATACATTCAATATATATTATTAATCTATATTATTATACATATGGAGGTACCCATGTTGTAATTGTTATTGTCGTTGGAAATGGACCCGGTTACACGGGTTCAAATCCTGGACCAGGCGGAGTGCCTTCCACATGATACTAATACCCTTGGGAATTGTATGAATTTAATCATTCTTTCTCCAGCTAAATATTAGGATAGATTAGGTTCTTTAGCTATTGGTTAGACAACAGGTCTAGAAGGAAAACCCTGTATTCGAATATATTAAACTCCACTAAAAAATTTTCCTTATGTCATATCCTGTCCGTGTTGAGACATTTGTAAATACATAGGCATTTAGTATATATGTATAAATAAAATTTGGCTTTGAATAACCTACGATGGTTGATATGCCACAAAACCAATCTAACAACTTTTTCCTGTTTTTGGTTGTAAATTTACACTACATTTCTATAGTAAAATAATAAATAATACTTTACGTAAAATCATTTACATCTTATAGCAAAAACATTTCCAATGCATTTTTCATAGGAATCCACCATTTTTTTTAATAGGAATCCATCATTTTTTATAGGAATCCATAATGCTTATTCATCAGTTTGGTCGTAGGGGTTCCACTCATGTAACACGTCATAAACTGGTGAGAGCTCATCCCTCTCTATGTCTACAACTGATTTGAATTAAAGGTTTTTCTTCTCCTTGATCGGCTGCTATACCAAGGTTTAAAAGCCCAATCTGCCCTATAATTCGCTCATAGCTTGAGGGGAAATACTTCCGCTTCTGCCTTCCCCAAAATATTAAGCACCATGTGAAAGGTAAACAGCCTTATTTGGGACTTGAACTCAGGTCGCCGAATCACTTTCCAATGACGATAAACGTTACGCTGCGAGCGTTTTCATCATCAAAAAACGTTTTAATTATTTTATGATAAATGTAAATTTTATTGAATTTTTATTTATTCAGTAAATTTTATTTCATTTTTGAGGCATCTATCAAATAAATACAATTATAATGAATTTTTATATTCGCTTACTAAAATTTTTTTTTCTTTTTGATTTTAACGGCATGTCATCCCCTCTTGGGTTATTTTTTCCTTGGGGTTAGGGAATGCAATCAAAGAATAGTAGTAATTTATTAAGCTTTTTGCTAAGATTTGGCACAAGGCCGAATGAATGGGGCACCCAGTGAGACTTTAACTCAATGTTGCTGATTAACTAGTCTTGCAGGTTTTATTGTACGTTCATGTTTATATTTTTGTGTCGCTGTTTTTTCAGATTTTTTTGCTCATGATCCTATCGAATACGACGAACAATTTTTAATCAGCCTTATTTGACCCATGGGTGGGACTCTAACAGGTACTACCACTCCTGATCAGAACTGGAGCTTCACCATTAGATACAGTTTAGTGTCATACCCTGGACACCTCATTTGGATGGGGTCTGTAGTTGATGCCTTTTATTTTAAGGACGTATTTTTAAAGCGATGTAAAAAGTTGAAATGATAAAATAAAGATAATCACTCCCAGTCTACAAAATAATTTTTTTTTCAAAGTTTTCATTTTCTATTTACAAGGAAAAAAATTCACAGGGAAAAATAGCTTTATGATAAAAGGTATTTCGGCAATGAAAATATCACCTTTTGATTTACTTTATACGTTTAAATAAAAAGAGGGGTTCAATTTAGTGGGGTGCCCTCCAGACATAGAGGCTAACGTGCTGGACTCTGATATCATAGTTAGTGAGTTCGAATTCCAGTCCTGCTACTACGTTTACTTTCGGACTAATGACCCCAGGAAAGGCATGAACCTCCCTCGTTCCTTCTGTAATCGGTTAAATAATACTATGACTGTACATCTACAAGGATGGTTTTGGCATTAAATAATCTATGAATGTTGATGTGCCATTAAACAAAGAAACTAAACCGAATTGAATTTTGGGAACCGAACAAAGGTAATAATTTAGTTTTCTGACCATGAAAATCTCACTAAGTGCACTACTTTATATGTTTTAGCAAAAAGATAGCTTCAGTTTAGCTAACCTGACAGACGTAAAGTAAGGATGTAATTTTAGTGTCATACTCACATGTAAATCAAGTACTTTCCTAAAAAAATCTAAAATACTAATTTACCAAAAACATGTTCTGAGGTCATGCAAGTAATGAGAGAAAGTTTGGTGGCCATAGTTCTAGTCTTTCTGGATTTATACGATAATAGATATGCAAAAAAAAAACAAAAGAACAAAACAAAAAACTGTTTTACATGTTGGATTTAAAATTACCTGTAACACTTTTTATTGCAGCAATAAACACATGCATAACACTGAACTATGTTTGTGTGAGGATTTATGAATTAATAAACATTGACAATGCTTGTACTTTCAATGTAAACACATCATTTTTTTTCCAAGTAATTTACCAAAAACATGTTCAGCGGTCATGCAAGTAATGAGAGAAAATTTGGTGGTCATAGTTCTGTTCATTCCGGATTTATACGATAATAGATTTACAAAAAGTGATTATTGGTGAATTATCGTGAAGTTGTTACAAAGTGTCATATTGTGTCATAATAAGCATCTCAACAATCAATAAATTGATAATCACATGACGGTACTTACTTGTCACTTTTTTCTTAAAGTTCTATCAGATCTTCATTTATTTTAGGGGATTAAAGCTGGTTGGATTATAGAGATTTGACCTCTATAAAATCTCCCTTAATTTCTTTTCTTACCTACTAATGTGGTCTATTAGTCATAAAACTAATCAGAGTATAGACAGTGTCAAAATATTAGTAAGTATGACCTGGTGAATTTTTTAAAATCTAGTTAATTATGTCTATTTTCCAAGCCAGTAACATTGTCCCATTTGATTCTTCACTCCTGAGTCTTGTGTTTACACTGTAACAATATATAATCCCAACTTCAGTCTACAAAAATAGGATTTTTATGCAAATATTGGGTTTAGAATCAGTTTGATTTTTGAGAATTCTACAAGGGTCAGCTGAAAAGTTCATACTCTCATGGAATGTGACCAAATGAAGTTTATTTTTCAACATAGCCCCCTCCCTCACTTATCGTCCACACACATTTTCTATTTGTGTTTCAGTGTTTGGATCCCATTGGCAAAGAAGAGTTCATCAATAGCAGATAAGATGTCATCAGATGAACTTTTTAGTCAACCCTTGACGATTTAATTGTCCAATTCTATTGGTAATACTTATCGTAATTTCTGATTATTGACCCTCTTTTCCCTGATTTTCAATTCACAAAATACAGAGTAAGTATCAGAAAACCCTGTTGATGAGGCTTAGAATACACTGACTGCTACCTCCTGAAGAAAGGTGTCCTGGTGGTGGGGCTTAGAATACACTGACTGCTACCTCCTGAAGAGAGGTGTCCTGTTGGTGAGGCTTAGAATACACTGACTGCTACCTCCTGAAGAGAGGTGTCCTGTTGGTGAGGCTTAGAATACACTGACTGCAACCTCCTGAAGAGAGGTGTCCTGGTGGTGAGGCTTAGAATACACTGACTGCTACCTCCTGAAGAGAGGTGTCCTGTTGGTGAGGCTTAGAATACACTGACTGCTACCTCCTGAAGAGTGGTGTCCTGGTGGTGAGGCTCTATGGAGTGAAGAGTATCCCTTTCTTACAATTGCTCCTTGGTCAACTCTCACCTGGTGTAGTTGTACCTATTAAGTTCTTTAGCCCAGTTGGCTGGGGTTGTAGAATATGCCAAATACATCTCTACTGACAGGTAAGACCCCCCCCTCAATGAATGTTCTGATATATGACACTAAACTTCATTTGATGGCGAAGTTCCAGTTCTGGACCTTTGGGGAATATGGAATAACCCTTCATTGCCATTACTCCCTGGTCCACTCTGACCCGGGATGGTAGTATCTGTTAGGGTCTCATCTATTGGTCAAATAGAACTATTTAATCATTTACTATACTTGAAACCATTTAACTGTGTGCAAACAAATCATTGATATTATATTAAAGTATTGGTATTAGATAGAAATACTTGAAACCATTTAACTGTATGCAAATGAATGAATAATGTTGATAAGAATTAGTAGTGATGAATAACAACACTTGAAACTGTATGCAAAAAGAACTATTAGTGTTAGAAATATTTGAACTTATTTAACTGTGTTCAAACTAGTGATTAATATTAAAGACAATTATTAGTGCTATTATTATTAGTGCTATTATTGTTATTAGTGCTAATATTATTAGTGCTATTATTGTTATTAGTGCTATTATTGTTATTAGTGCTATTATTGTTATAAGTGCTTATATCATTAGTGCTATTATTATTAGTGCTATTATTGTTATTAGTGCTAATATTATTAGTCCTAATATTATTAGTGCTATTATTATTAGTGCTATTATTGCTATTAGTGCTATTATTATTAGTGCCATAATTGTTGTTAGGGCTAATATTATCAGTGCTATTGTTATTTGTGCTTTTAGTACCTACTTATAATCATTACTCCCAGGTTGACTCTGATATGGAGTGGTAGAACCTGTTAGGGTCCTATTGATGGATTAATGAAATCTTTTTAGAAAATATTAGTATTGGATTGAATTAACTGAAACCATATAAATGTGTGCGAATTATTAGTTTTAAAATTAATTACTGAAGCTATAATTGTTTACAAAGGATTATTATTTGTTATTTAAATTGTTTAAAATACTTGAAACCATATAATTGTGCAAATCATTATTATAACACTACAAAATATTTAAAAAGGCCTGACTGCATGTGTGTCATTAGAATTAGCTGGAAGTACTTGAAACCAAATATCTGTTAGCAAATTATAAGTAATAGGTAGAAATACTTGATACCACATTAATGTGTGCAAAATTATTTGAATTAAGTAAAGTTACATGAAGCTATAATTGTTTTCAAATGATTCTTCTTCTTCTTCTTCTTCTTATTATTATTATTATCATTATTATTATTATTCGAGTGGCTTTTCACTGAGGTCTGAGCGACAGCAAGAATCCTCAAGATTCCAGGACTTATCTCACTATTCTGACCGATGTTAATAATGCTTTAGTCTGGATAGTCTCCGCTCGTATTCTGATTTCTAAATTTTCCAGTCCCTTTAGTAAGGTTTTGGGAATTGTTCCGAGCGCACTTATTACAATTCCATAGCTTTTTTTAGTTCTCTAGCAAGGTCTAAGTACTTATCACACTCTGCACTTTTTAAAAAAAGTTTTCACACAGTAGTTCGCCAGGAGAGCAAAGTCCGCCTTTCGGCAGGTTCAATTATTATTATTATTATTATTATTATTATTATTATTATTATTATTAGTTACTTGAAACTATATGATTGCTTGAAATACTTGAAATCACAGAGTAAATACTTGGAGCTTTAAAACTAGGAGGAAAATATTCGTATTTGATAGAAGTACTTGAAACTTTATGACTATGAGCAAATAAATGATTATTATCATTAATAAAGAAAGGAATACTTGCTTTAAGTTATATAATTGCTCGAAAAGAGGTTGACCTTGTCATTAAATGACCCAAGAAGGGTTGACTTGCCGTAAAACAACAAAGTATCAGAAATTTTTTAAAATCATTAAATTCTTTCCATTTATGACCACGAATACTTAGTTTGTTGGTGTACTAAATAACTATTGCTGAACGGAATAGTAGTGAAGTAGTGACCCCGTCAGTGGGCAGTAGTTTGAAAAACTGAAATAGATCAGGGGTTAATTCTATGTCATAAAATATGTAAACATGGTTTGCTTTGTTTAATGGCATATTAACCTTTTTGGGTTATATAATGTCAAAGTCACCTCTGTAGAAGAACCGTAATGGTACTGTTTAACTCATAGCCGCGGGGAAAGAGGGGTTCCTAAGTTCGATAGTGAATAGCGCGACTGGAGTTCGAACTCCCTTTCTACGATGTTGCAGTCTAGAACATTAACCACTCTCGATGTAATTATGTATTAAATGAACTCGAAGAGCCAGGTTCAAATCCTGTGTTTCGCCTCGTGTTAACGTTTAATCCATTTTATCTCAGACAAACTATGGGCAAATATTAAGGCAGACTGCGTTCTTAAGCCAACCCGACTGGGAAAAGGAAAACCCGAAATTTAGAACGAGAAGTATAAATCAGCTCAGGGACCATTCCTTGGTTTCGATACCTTTTAACTTAGTATAATTTGCGAAAAAGTTGTTGTAAGAGGAGATGGGCACTGCTAAGTATCCCTTCCCTTGCTTGAGAGATATAATAAAGGGGAATAACTCAGCCTGTCACTCTGGCTACCCAACTGGTTATAAGAAATGAAGCTAGAGAGGAGATCTAAAAGTGAAAAATTTGGTTGGTTTGTTTAATGGCATATCAACCTTCGTCGGTCATTGAATACCAAAGCCATCCCACTAGAAGAACAGCAGTGGTTCTATTCCATCCCTATCTTGGGTGGGAGTGGGGAAAATATGGTTCATGCCTTTCAAAAAGGGTATATGTTCAAAAGTGAATATGATTGCGCGAGTGGAGTTCAAACTCGCAAGCCATTATCATCATCATCATGTCGTGCCGCCAGCACGGATATCCCTGACCCTCTCTCGCCACTTCTCCCTATCGTTCATCGCCTCTGGCTGGTCTTCAGGGCTACATCCCGTATCCTCACAGAGCTGCTGTATGTATGTTCGAGCTGGTCATCCTGCTTTTGCTCGGCCATATGTGGGGCTCACTTGTGAGCTCGTCCCTGCTTCTCCAGCAGTGTCCTGCATGTCTGGTTCGTCTAACTTGGATAGTTTTCGTGATGGGAGGTAGGTGGCCGTATAGTTGGTGCTTTGTGGGCAACACCCCACAAAGCCATTGTGCCAAGTGTGAATTAGAGGTTCTGATATATTTGTTTGGTAAACTCAGCCCATTATATCATTGGTAACATAAACGACATTCAAAGGAATTAATAACCCAAAAAATTTTAGAAAAATATCAAAAATAACTATTGCCTCGATAAACTTAGTTTTCTTATTCATGAGCCTAACGTCTAAAAGTATGTTTTTGAAACTATAAGTCCAGGAAGAATTTGAAACACCAATTCTAGTCGAAGTTGAGGGGTACACAGTCTTAGAATTAACAAGCAGTTATTATATTACGGGCAAGTATTTAAGATATAGGATCATGTAGAATTCCAATTAGAAGCAGAAAATAAGGGTATCGTCTAGATCAGTTTAATGAGTGTACAATCCATGAATAAGGCAAAAAAAAAAAAAAAAATCTCGGTCTCTGCGACTAGTAGAACTTTTTTTTTTTTCGCTTCCAGTCGGAATACAAAGACACAACTCGTGGAAATAAACAGATACTCCAGTTTAATCCTAATTTGAAAAAAACAAAAACAAAACTGGATAATTTGTAGTCTGCGTAGATTTCTAAAAAAAGAAATTATGATATTTTTATGTGGCAGATTAAAAGTTTGGCTTACAGGACTATGTTGGCGTAATCAGTCGGAAGAAGATTGTGTGGCGCCAATTTTGCTTTATTCAAAATTCACCATTCGAAATCTTAACTGTTGACAGTTGAAAGAACGTAACCTTCGCATCCCAAGACAAATTTGAATAATACAATATTAATAATCTACTTAACACATAAGCACACACACAGATGTACACAAGTATAGAAACACACAAGTACACAAACATCACAAACATGCGTACACACACACACACACATACATACATACATACATACATACATACATACATCCCACCTGAAAAAAAGGACACATACTCAGACATAGACACAAAATCAGACACACACACGCACACACGTACACTGAGAGACTGATAGGGGATTTTTACAGATATGTACTTATTTAAAATTATATTTATGCATCTATATATATATATATATATAAGAATATTCAAAGTGTTACTTAAAAGTTATCGGTACTGTCAAGCAGGTAAGGTGATATCGTAAAGTGAATTTTGAGATGATCTTTGTGAACTATACACTGGGTGGCATGGGTGTAAATATTGCCTAAAGAGTTAATTCGATGGGGACTGTAGAAACTAGTACTAGAAGTAGGAATTATTTCCTCATGATGAAATTATTCAACCTTTTAGGAAGCCCCTCGTGTACACACACACACACACACACACACACACACATATATATATATATATATATATATATATATATATATCAGCATAGGTAACGCACTAATAGAAAAAGAAACAAGACACACAAGTATATAAATTTAAACAACGAAATAATATACTCACACACACATAGCCACACAAATAAGAATGTGTGTGTGTGTGCTATATGTGTTGGTGTGTGTCTCTGTGTGTGTCTGCGTTTGTGTGGACGAGTTGTGAAAAAGCTTAGCATGGTTAAGAGCTTTGTAAATATATCTGATTCTTTGCTGACTATATATATTTATATATAGAGAGAGAGATAGGAAGAAGTGAGAAAGAGAGAAGAAAGAGAGGATGAGTAAGAGAGAGAGCTAGGTTGATAGATATAAAGAAACTTAAAAGATAAAAAGACTAATAGATATGAACAGACTGGACTGAGACTATAGATAGACAGATAGATATATAGATAGATAGAGGCAGAAGTAATAAGGCAGTCAATAATTTTTCTTGAATATAAAACAACTTTCTTATTGATATTTTCAAACCAATATATAGTAATAAGTAAAGCTGGCGACCGTAGTCGAGGGTGACTCGAAGGCTCCCTTTTCAATAGCTACTACACCAGGTGTTGGGGAGGGCGCTACTACTTTCCCTGGATGGCTCCACTTTACCCTTGATATGTACCTTATAATGCTGAGTGTTAAGCAAGGAGGTATCAAGTACTATTTTTAAAGTCTTTGGTATGACGTGAACTGGGATTGAACCCAGGTCTCTCGGGCCATTGGCGAACACTCTACCCACGAGGCTAATGAGCCGGTTTAAACCAATATATATATATATATATATATATATATATTGTTGTCATCCACAGATAGACTGTTTCGTTGTTCGTTGTATTACAACTCTTCAGTGTGGCTAGAAATGCAGGATGCTTCAAGCTGGGATCGAAACCCGGATAACGCTAGACTTGGTATCGAACCGCTCAGCCATTTTGACAACATATACATCAGGAATTATAGTGCATTTCTATTACCTTTCGTTCGTTTACATTTTGCGCAATCGGATACCAGAGTGCTCTGTTCGTTAGAATAGCTTTGTATTACGCGGGTGACAGCCGTTAATTCTTTCACTCCTCAAGAGGAGGGCATATATATATATATATATATATATATATATATATATATATATATATATATATATACAGGATGCAACGTAGTTTTTCCTTCAATGGACATATGATCATAATACACCCAAAATTAAGAAATGAATACCAAAAAGTTTTTCCCCAGGCCTTCCTATTAACCCTGCAATGATAAATGCTATTTTTAAAAGAACAAAAAGGCGAAAACTCTGTTTTTCTCTCTATTTGGGATAATATCTGTACCTTCTGTTTTGCCCTTAGGGAAAAGTTAATACCCTTAATAGCAAAGAACGTACCTTTTGACCTCACCGATTTTACGCGCCAACCCGTAAACCTTTGATTATTTTGCTCAGTGTTTTAGGAACTTTCGATTCACCGAAGGGCGGGAATTCCCGTCGCCAAGTGGCTAAAGATCAAGACTGTGGCCTCAAAGAAAGCGAGTTCGATCTCTAGTCGCGCTATTGCGTTTATTTTTGGTCTAATATCCAAGGGAAAGGCATGAACCCCCTTATCTTCCTTGCTATGGGCTAAAAAGTACCACTACTGTCCTTCTCTAAGGGTGGCTTTGGCATTAAATAAACCATGAAGGTTGATATGACTTTAAACAAAGAACCCAAACTAAACCAAACAATTCACTGACTGTATCCCCAACAGAAGGGTAAAACTTCTACCCTAACACGCACAAAAACAAAAATTGAGAAGTCCTACACTAAACTGGAGATTTGATATGGCTATAGAGAAGTGTAGTAAGAAAAAATAGTCTACTCTTGTATCTAGTTAGAGTATGGTGGCAACTAAGAAATGTTCACATTGAACATTACTTTAAAAATAATTATAAGTTAAGATAGACTGATGAAGATCAACTCACAGATCATTTCCTGCAGAATGGTCTGAGGTGTATAGTCAACACCACCAGTCACATGTCTGTAGCATTAAATAGTTTAAATATTTAAATGTAAGTACAGTTTAATTGTGAAAAACATTTCTATTTCAAGCTATTCAGTTTAGTCAAGCAGTTCTAATTCAGCTAATTCAGTTTACTATAAGAACAGATTTTGTTTACGCACAGTTAAATGTCAAAACAGTTCTATATTAAACAAATCAGTTTAGTTTAAGTACATTTTCAATGTAAAAAAGACCCAGTTCCATTTCAAATAATTCAGTTTAACATAAGCCCGCAGTTTAAATGTAAGTACGGTTTAATTGTCAAAAACATTTCTATTTCAAGCTATTCAGTTTAGTCAAACAATTCAGTTTAGCATAAGTATGCCGTTAGTTCTATTTAATCCATAGATATGGCCCTATCAGGTGCTACCACACCGGGCCAGAGTGGATCTGGGAGCAATGGCAATGAATGGGTACTCCGCATTACCCAATGCTCCAGCATTACTGGGGCGTTACTATCAGATTGTTTAGTGTCATATATCAGGACAATCATTTTTTTTTTTTTTGGAGTGGGGGTCTTACCGACTGGGCAAATATAGGAATAATTAATATCCGATAACTATAAAATTGCAAGTATTATTATTGTTGTTATTAGTTACTTATTTTTTGTAAGAATAATTGCTTGAAGTAATAATTCTTCACTATTCACTCCTTAGAGAGTTTTTTTACACCAGCGTTAGCTGATATTTTCTCACTGGAGTTTAAGTGACAGCAAGTCTCCTCAAGTCTCCAGGACTCTCCTCAGTCGACCTTGATAAATCTGTTGTCTGGATAGTCTCTATTTATCCTCTTATTTCCAAGGCTTCCAGTACCTTAACCAATTCTTTGGAGATCGTTCCAAGTGCACCAACAATAATTGGTATCACCGTCACCTTCATGTTCCATGTTTTTTTAGTTCTCTTGCAAGGTCAAGGAAATTATCCCTCTTTTCGCTTTCTTTTATTTTCACTCTGTGGTCAGCCGGGACGGCAAAATCCACTATTCAACAGGTTCTCTTTTTTCGTTGACAATCACTATGTCTGGTCGTCTGGCCGAAATTAGGTGATCCATTTTTATCTCAAAATCTCAGAGAAGGTTGTGTATCTCATTCTCCAGGACGGATTCTGGATTGTGTATGTACTACTTATTCGTAGGGTCAAATTTAAACAATTATAATAATTATTATTTCACTCATTTGAGAGTTTTTTTACTATAGAGTCTTTCACGGGAGTCTAAGTGACAGCAAGTCCCCTCAAATCTCCAGGATTATTATTATTATTATTATTATTATTAATTACTTGAAACCATATGTATTTAAAAATTGCTATTAATAAATGGAAATGATTATTTGAAACCATAAAATTATTGTTATTAGTTTGGAACTATACAACTGTGTAGAAATTATTTGTATTAGAAAGGAATGGTTGATATCATAGAACTGAGCAAAAAAAAAACTGTTCAGAAACAGAGCCAAATAGTATGAATATAAAGGTTCAATGAACACACTTCCCTAACCTCTAGGCATAAGATAACCCGAGATGGGTTGACATGCCGTAAAAATCCATCAGTCAATCGAATTTAACCTCTGCCATTAACTGTTTTCATTTGAATGGATATCACATATTATGAACGGAATGATTGTTTGTTCGTTCGTTTGTTTGTGTGTGTGTTTGTTTTTCTTTCCCCTCTCTTTTTTTTTCAGTTTTCTTCTGTTTTGATTTGTTTAATTATTTTTAAACCCTAAGAAAGCAACTCGGCGAAAAAATGGCCTCAGGATATGACCATAATAGGCGATTTAATCTTAAACGTTTTTTTCGCTTAAATTTCAAACCTTACCCGCCCACCCGTTTCTACATACTACCCTATTCAATCTTATCAGATGATAATAAAAATACATAATTGCATTATTGAAAACCTGTTTAACTTAAAACATTTTATGATTTAAATACTTTTTAAAAATATCTGTACAAGTTTTTATATATTACTATACAAACCGGTCCATTAGCTTAGCGGTTAGAGTGTTCGCCGGGAAAACTGGGTTCAATCCCAGGTCGAGTCATACTAAAGACTCAAAAAATGGTGCTTGAACTCTCCTTACTTAACACTCAGCATTATAAGGTATGGATCAAGAATAAAGTGGAGCAATCCAAGGAAACGAGTAGCGCCCCCCCCCTTTGCCTCGGTGTACTAGCAACTGAAAAGGGAGCATTCGGGTCACCTTCGACTATAGTCAGCAACTTTAATTTACTATATAAACCGTCAACTTATTGGACTCCCGTTGTAACAGTGATTCATAATATGCTTTTATTGTTATTTCCGTTATATCGAAAACTTGGATGGTTAAAAAAGAAGCTCAAATAATATATATATAACCCCTTAAAATGATCATTCACTTACAAATAGCTTTCTGTAATTCTAAGAATTTAAAGTGTATTGGGCAAATAAAAAAGAGATTCCACAATGACGTACCGTTTTCACGAGATTACGGTTGTGTGTGTGTATGCATGTATGTATGTGTGTGTGTGTGTGTGTGTGTTTGGATTGCAGCTTTTGCTTGATACAAGTTTAGGTAAAGAGAACAGACCAGAGAGAATGGATGAATATCTTTTTAAAAGTTTTTGTTTATGAACAAGGGAACTTAAATTCGCATCAAATAAATATTGATGGTTTTGTTTTGTTTTGGTTAGGTTTCTTTGTTTAATGGCATATCAACCTTCGTGGGTTATTTAATGCCAGAGCCATTCTCCTAGAAGAACAGTGGCGGTGCTATTTAACCCATAGCTGGGGGGGGGGATAAGGAGGTTCATACCTTTTCCCAAGGGTATTTGTCCGAAAGTGAACGTAATAGCGCGACTGGAATTCGAACTCGCGTGCTACGATTTCGTAGACCAGAGCTTTAACCATTACACCACCAATAAACATTGAAATTGTCCGGAAAATTTTGGATACTTTTAACGCTTTTGGTTATATCTCCAGGTAACATCCCATACTGCTAGCTTGAACGTGGGTAGAAACTATACCCTAGAAAAATACCAATACATCAAATTCTTGTTGAAAACAACGTTAAGAAAAAATCACAACCCTCAAAAGGACACAACTGAAATTAATTTCATATATATATATATATATATATATATATATATATATATATATTGTCAGTGTATTTTGCTATATTGATTAATAGAGAGCGCTCAATATCATCGATAGGGTGTATATATTTAAAAATAACGTAGACACACAATCAACGGTGCTTGCCAACTGTCAGTTTCTCCCTTGATGAACTCATAGGCGAGAAACTGACTGGTAACAAGCACTGTTAATTCTACGTCTATACTATCTTAACTTTATATATATATATATATATAGATAAAATCAGGATTATATATATATATATATATATATATATATATATATATATATATATATATATATATATAATCCTGATTTTCACGGGTGATTTCTATATCTATTCGATCTCGATTTTAGTCCTCTTGTTCGTAAACAAGGAAAATCTTTTTAGATCATGCATTTATCATTGCCTATTCTTTCTCGCCAAACTTGCATGTATATATACATATATATATGCACGTTTATATATATATATATATATATATATATATATATATATATGTGTGTGTGTGTGTGTGTGTGTGTGTGTATCCGTATGTGTGTTTATACATGTGTGTAATCTAGAGTAACGTTACTCAAAGTAGTAGTATACATACCAGAAGTTATTACCCATGCTGTACGAGTTTCTTGTTCGACATTATGATAACAAGTAGAGAATCTAATTTGAAAATTAGAATATTCCAGTCTATCATTCTTTTCGGAAGTTATGATAGAATACAACAAATAGAAATAAAGTAAGTTGGTGACCATAGTCGAGGGTGAGCCAAAGGTTCCCTTTTTTCAACAGCTACAACACCGAGATGTGGGAGAGGTCGTTACACCATTCCCTGGATTGCCCCACTTCATCCGTACCTTATAATGCTGAGTGTTAAGCAAGGCGGAATCAAGTACCATTTTTTGAGTCTTTGGTATGACTGGACCGGGGATTGAACACTGGTCTCCCTGGCTCTTGGCGAACGCTCTAACCACTAGGCCAGTGAAATTCATGGTTATTATTTATCTCACTTTCTGACATGAATTTTGATAGTTTTTATTATTCATAGTTTTCGGACTATTGTCTTCATCTTTATTGTTATATTCACAAAACAATGGCCAATATTGCTGGACATATGGCATGACGGATATAAGTGTTTCTTTAAACAACTTATAAGAAAAATCATCTGGATGTTGCAGGTTCAATCCTGACAACAGGTAAAGATAACGAGTAATACTTAGTATAGCTTAGCATTTGTATCTGGTCATTGTTAAAAGAATTAGAACAATCAACCGCTGAGGGTTAGATAAGGAGTTTTGTTTGAAGTTCCGTGTAGGTTATCGAGTTCGACAAGAAACATCTAAATAAGACCGAAGGACGCATTGATAAAAAAAACTTTGTGGATATAGCAATAAGGTCGAAGATAATAGTCTCTAAATGATAAAGAAACACAAGATACTTGATAATATTTGATAAAAATACAGCACAAATATGGTACCGGTTCTTGGCACATTTTAAAAAAATATCCTGCCAGTACGTCACATCAGATATTTTGTGAAGCACTGGTCTAGCGGACTTGCTAAGTTGCATGGGACGGATGGTGAAAGAAAGCGATATATATGTATGCATGAGCATATATATATATATATATATATATATATATATATATATATATATATATATATATATATATATATATATATATATATATATATATATATATATATATATATTCAATTAATTTATACATTCAATTAATAAGGGAATTTTTATAAAGAAATTTTTTTCCATAAAGGTAAATACTGCATTGTTTGTTTATGGTTAAATAACAAAGATTATTTTAATCTTGAAAAAAGATTTGTTTTGAGGCTATTCAAAATGGCGGGAAATAAAGCTGAGTACTCCGGGTTTAAATAGAGAGGTGTCATCAATATTTTAGTGGCTCATTTTAATGCACCGATACTGACATAATTGTAGATGTTTCAATTAAGAGGTTTCTTTTTCCTCAACAGCACCCCCCCCTGCTAAGGCTAGAGATCTCCGTCTAAACTTCTATTTCCCTTTAGATGTTGGGAGAAGAGATTGGTTCATATCTTTTTGAAAGGCTCAAGCTCGAAAGAAAGCCCAAACAGCCCAGTTCAGCATTTGAATTCGGGTAGCCGAATCAATATTCATATGAAATTTTACTAAGAATAAGTGATGTGGACGGAGAAATATGTTTTAGTTAAGAAAATGTTAACTAATGGGTAAATATGGGTTTGCCACTTGGAGTTCGATTCGAAAAGACAGTCCATGGAGTGGAAACATGCTTATTTTCCTGAAAAGAAAAAGTTCCAGGCGTAGTAATTTGTAAGGGTCATGCTGACATTCTAGGGCATGAAAAGACCTATCACTATTGATTTCTTTGGAAAAGTGCAATCGTAAACAGGGCTTCCGATTGCCAACTCCGCAGGCAAAATTCACCTTATATATTGAATGACCGCTGTACATAAACCAAACTTTCATATCACTCACTCACTCACTCACTGTCAGTCTTGCTCTCTGTCTGTCTGTCTGTCTCTATCTCTGTCTCAATATATATATATATATATATATATATATATATATATATATATATATATATATATATATATATATATCGAATATGATGAAAATTTTAGAAATACACAGATAACAAACAGTTCATCCAAATTTATCCATAAAATCTACAACAAACCTTACCGATTTCTGATTATTGGAAAACAATTATGTCAGTAAAATTAATTTTAACATCTAACATATAAAAATTTTTTTTCTCACATTACAGGATAAAGATCTTTTTTTACTGATTAGATATCTGAAATCTTTTGTAAACGTTCCACTAATTCTTCCTGTTTCTTCCTTAATTTCCATTTGAAAATGAAATTATCAGGATTATTAATCTTTTTTTTTTCCAAGTGGATTTAAATATGAGTTGTGTCAAAAAAAAAATCGAGGTTTAATGAACAATGAATGAAACGTTAATTATATTTAAAATAGTCTTCTTGGTACAGGGTATAATTTTTACGGAGAGAGAGAGAGGGCTGCATTCATTTTTAGTTTCTCCCAAACTATTTCTAAATAAATGTTTTTAAATCTAAAATTACTTAAATATGTGCACTTATATATATATATACGGTACACATAATTTGATATTCAAGAAATATCTAAAGGGAAGCTTTATTTACCATGACGGAAATTAACAATGAATGAAACGTTCGTTTTCTTTAAAATACGATCTGTGTTCAAAAGATATTTTCTAGAAAGAGATAATACTGCATTTATTTTTTTTACTTTCCCATTACATATTTTAAAATAAGTATCCTTGAATTTAGACAAGTATATACATATATGTATGTACTGATATATACAAAACACTTTCAAACAACCAACCAACCAACTAAAC